>SRPY01000366.1:0-31191 GCA_018360145.1 Claviceps africana | reverse complement strand
TAAAGTAGCTTTAATATAAAGCTTAAGTTAAGCCTTTATTATAATTATTATATATAGTAGTATTTATAAATATAAAATACTAGCTTATATAAGCTATATTATTAATATATTAAAGTAATATAATAAGTTAATAAAGTAGTTTTTAATAAAAGTAGCTAATATTTAAGGTAATATTATATTAAAAAAGAGTAAAGAAAAAGAAGAGAAAGAGAAAAAAAAAAGAAAAGTAAAGGGAGAGAGAGACTAAAATAAAGGCTATAGTAAAAGGGAGGTAAAGATATATAAATAGCCCTATAGTTAGCTTTATAGCTATTAAATTAAAAGTTCTTTTTTATTTTTATTTTCTTTTTTTTTATTTTCTTTTTTTTTCTTTATTATTTTTATTTTTTTTTAAAAATGTTTTTAAAAAAATAAAATAAAATAATATATAGTTTAATATAGTTATATATTAATATTAATATAAATACTAAAGTGTAATATATTAATAATTTAAAGTAGTAAAGGTAAAGCAATAAAGAGGCCTATATTAAGCCTATATTAAGAATTAAAAGGTGCTATTATTTACTACTATTTCTTTTATAAAGTAAAGGTAAGTTAATAATATAAAAGGTAATTAGTTTTAAAAATCTACTTTATTAAGTATTATATAAAGCTAAGTTAATTAAAGGTAGTATAAATTTCCTTTAAATTTTAAATTAAGCTTACTTTAAACCTTAAAAAATAAAAGTAATTATATTTAAAGCATTAAAGAATAAAATAGTAAATATCTTTATAATTATTTTAATAATAATATATTAATAAATTTATATTAAAAATATAGTAAAAATAAAGAAAAGAGTTAAAGCTAATTTTTTTAAAATTAAGTTAAATTAAAGCTAATAATTTAAACTTAATAAAATAATAATAAAGTTAAAGTACTTTTTTTTTAAAGTAAAAGTTTAGGTTTTATTTAATTATAGTAAAGTATTAATTTAAATATTAATAAGCTATTAAAGCTTATTTTTAAAGCTATTACTCTTTTTAATTTAATTTTAGTATTTTAAATATAAAAAATATAATAAGGTTTAGTAAAGGCTAAATTAAAAGTAATATATAGTTAATATAAAGTTATTTTTTATATTAAATATTATATTAAAAATAGGTTATTATTAAAGTATAGGCTACTTAAATTTTATTATTTATTTTATTTACCTTAATTTTATTATAAAATTATTAAGTATAGTAATTAAAATATAAGTTTAAAAAAGGAATTATTACTTTAGTTTTAATTAAAAATTATAGTATAGCTTTATAAATATTAATAATAATATAAAGGTATTAAGTTTACTTTATAATAAAGGCTTTAATAATATCTTTAACTATACCTTTATATTTAATTAAAATATAATATAAATTTATACTATAGTTAATAAAGCTTTAAATAACTTAAATATAAAGGAGTTTAAATTTATATAATAAATACCTTTAAATAAATATAAAAAGTATAGTAAAGGTAAGTTACTACTATATTAGTTTTATAGTAAGCTTAAATTAATAAGCCTTTTATTAAAGTTTATAATAAATTTAAATACTAAAAAAGTAAGTTAACTATATTAGCTAAATTATTATAGTTTTAAGTTAAATTAATATTATTATTAACTATCTCTTTTTATTAAAATAAATAAATTTACTTTTCTATAAATAAAACTTTAAATTTTATTTATAAAACTATTTTTAATAAATTACTTAAATAGTTTTAAATTAAGCTTAAGTCTTCTTTATTATATAGCTATATATTAAGATATTAATATTATTATAAAAGCTAAGTCTTAATATAAAGTTAACTATTATAAGTTTACTATAAAGTAAAGTAATATAAAAAAAGAAGAGAATTAAAAATATAAAAAACCTTTAAAGGACCCTTATAGGTATTATATGAAAAGCTACTATTTAGCTATTAAATATAAAGTAAGCTTTATATAATATAGTAAAGGCTTAAGTTTAATATACTATTTATATAAAAAGTTTAATAAAAACTATTACATAAGTAAGTTTTATATAATATATTATATTAAAGGTAGCTAAAATATTAAGCTAAAAAAGTAATATAATACTGCTATAGTACTATATTATATATATAGCTTTTATTAAAATAGTAAAGGCTACCTTTATAAAATAATTAATATAGTTATTTATTTAAAGCTTTAAAAAAGTACTACTCTCTTTAGCTATATAAATAATTTACACTATTACTACTACTTTTAAAACCTTATTTATAATATTAAAAAGGGAAATTAGTCTTTATATATTAATATATTTTCTTTCTTTAAATAACTTTTTTAATTTATAAAGAACTATAACTTTAGCTTTTTAAAATAAAGTTAAATAGTATTTAATATAGTAGTATATATTAAGTAAGTTAAAGAGAATATTAGTAAGTAGTTTACTATAGGCTTTAAAGAACTTTATTAAAGTTTATTAAGTTTAAAGGCTTTTTAGCTAGCTAATCCTTTAATTATATTATATATTTTTAAAGCTATAAAGTAATCTTTCTTTAAAAATATAGTAAAGTTAAGTTAAAGGCTAAGGTTAGTTAATATATTATTTATATAAGTAGTTAAAGTAAAAACAAAACTATTAAAAAATACCTTTACTTTATTATAATAAAAAATAGTTAAAGGTATATTATTACTACTATAATAAAAGGCTAAAACTTAAGTAGTTTTAAGTAATAAACTATTATAAAGTTAAGCTTATTATTTTAACTTTTAAAGATTACTCTTTTTAATAGTTATATTTATTACTATATAGCATTAAAAGCTATATTATTCTTGATAAATAACTTATTTTTAATTTAAAGCTATATTAATAATAGCCTATTAGCTTATTTTAATATAGTAATATTACTAAAGTCTTTAAGTATATTTTATATTATAAATAGCTTTATAAACCTTAAAGGTTTATTATAGCTATACTTTAAAGGTATTATAAAAGCCCTTTAATATAAAAAAAGTAGTAATAATAGTAAGTTTAGCTATAAACTATATAATAAAGGAGTTAATTTAATAAAAGATATTAAAAATAATTAATATAAAAAAGGGGTAAAAGTAGTGTATTACTTTTATAGTAATAAGCGTTTTATTTATTTAAAGCTATTTAAAGTAGTATAAAATTTATTTAATAATATTAATTATAAAACTATAATTATAAAAGGTAATATAAATAAGCTATTAAATATAATTAAACTTAATAAGGTTTAATTCTTTTAAAAATTAGGTTTAAAGGTTAGTAAATAATTAAATATAGTTAATAATATTATCTTTTTTACTTTATATTTACTATATTATTTTACTTTAAGGTATAATAAATTTAAGTTATTATTAAGCTATAACTATTAAAAGTTTATTACTATTAAGTAATATATAGTTATATTAATTTTTAAAAAAATAATATTAATTAAAGTTATTAATAAAGATATAATAATACTATAGTAGTTTTATAAAGAAGTTATAAAGGGAAGTTATTTAATTATAATAATAAATAAAAAAGTAAATAAAGTAAATATTAATATTATAAAGGGTTATAATATATTAGTTAATACTAAACTATATTATTTATAAGCTAAAGCTATATTAATAATAAATATAAATAGCTATTTTTTTACTTTAAGCTATTATTATTTATTATTTATTTACTCTAAGGGGCATAGAGCCCTTAGCTAGTACCTTATCTTAGTGACCTATATAGGAAAAACCTTAGAATAAGGGGGAAAACCTATATATAGTAGTAGGTATAGGTACTAAGAGGGCCTAAGTTAGGCCTTAAGCAGTGCCTATTATAAAAATTAATACACTATTAGCTAGGCTTTAGCTATAGTTACTAAATAGAGTTTAGTAAGGGGTATAAGTAATATATATAGAAAGGCATATAAAAACGTATTAAATTTAAAGGGGGGAGGGGTAAGGACTCTATAAGCTTAAGTTAAGCTTTATTTAGGGCTAAGCTAGGTTATTAAAAGGGGTGTAGTATACTAGCTATATACTATAGAATGTAAAGTAATGTAAAAGGGCGTAGAAGGTTATAGAAGGTTATAGATTATAATGTAGCTACACCGCTAATTTAGAGGTATACTAATTACTAGATTAAGTAATTATTATATACTAAATTATTAAGAGTTATTAATTTAATAAATACTAAATATAGAATTAGATTAAGCCTTAGTAGTAAGTAGTATAGATATAGTATAGTAGTGGGATAGCAGTTATTAATTGCTTAAATAAGTTTAGTATACTAATAAATAATTTAATAAATAATTTAAGGCGCTGCTTTTTTTTATAAGTAAAGGGGGACCTTTTTAAAGGTTTTTTCTCTTTTTCTCTCTTTCTCTTTTTATATTTAGTTAAAAAATTATAAGTATCCCTTTCTCTTTTAAAATTTAGTGTAAACTATTTTAGTCTCTATATTAAAGCTAGTTTAAACCTTTAGTGTTATATTAATTCTAAGTAGTAAAGAAAATAGCTAGTTAATTAAAAGTTAAAGGCCTTTTAATAAATACTTAGTCCCCCTCTATATCTATTTAGGCTTTAATTTTAATCTATATAGGGCGTAAAGTAAGTATTTCTATACTCCCCCTACCTTATTAAAATAAAAGATCTTAATATCTATTATTATAATTAGTTTAATAGGTATTTAATATAGATTTATAGTAGGGCTACTATAGCTAACTTAGATTTTAAATATTAGTTTAAACTATTTTAAATATATATAGCTTAATAAGTTATACTTAATAAGTTTAGGGTTTAATATAGAGCTAAGTTAAATATTAATTAAAGGTAGGCCTTACTTAATATAGCAGTGGTTTATAATATAGTGTAGAAAGTTATAGACTTTTAAGCTTAGTATAACTTAGGTAATTCTATAGTATTTAATATAAATCTAACTTAATTCTTTAGTAAAGGTATATTAGTAACTAATATTATATAGCGTAATTTATATAGAGTTATTTAGTAAATAGCTAAGCGCTTTATTAATACTAAGTTAGCTTTAATATAGGGTCTAAGTTAGGCCTTTATTATAACTACTAGCTATAGCAGTATTTTTAAACGTAAAATACTAGTTTATATAAACTAAATTATTTATTTATTAAAGTAATAGAATAACCTAATAGAACAGTCCTTAGTAGGTATAGGTAGGGCCTATATTAGCTTTAAGGCAGTAGTAAAGGGGTTTAAAGATAGAGAGAGAGGGGATAATAATAGTAATAGTAAGGTAAAAGGGGGAAGGGTTTAAAGAAGAGGCTATAGTAGGAGAGGTATAAAGATACGTAGGTAGCCTTATAGCTAGCTTTATAGCTAATAAGTTTAGGTTTTTTATTTTCTTTTATTTTTCTCTTTATTTTTATCCCTCTTTTTTTTTCTATTATTATTTTTATTTTTATTTTTATTTTTATTTTTTATACTTTTATTTCTTTTTTTTTATAAATAAAATAAAATAATTTAAGGCTTAATTTAATTATATATTAATACTAATGTAGATACTAAGGTGTAATATATTAGCGGTTTAAAGTAGTAGAAGTAGAGCGATAGAGGGGCCTATATTAAGTCTATATTAAGGACTAAAAGGTATTATTATCCGCCGCTATTTATTTTATAAAGTAAGAGTAAGTTAATAGTGTAGAAGGTAACTAGTTCTAAAGAGCTACTTTATTAAATATTATATAAAGCTAAGCTAATTAAAGGCAGTGTAGATCTCCTTTAAGTTTTAAATTAAGCCTACTTTAAATTCTAAAAGGTAGAGGTAGTTATATTTAAAGCATTAAAGAATAAGGTAATAAATATCTTTATAGTTACCTTAATAGCAGTATATTAATAAGTTTATATTAAAGATATAGTAAAAGTAAAGAAAGAAGTTAAGGCTAATCTTTTTAACATAAAGCTAAATTAAGGCTAATAATTTAAACTTAATAAAGTAATAGTAAAGTTAAAGTACCTTTTTTTTAAAGTAGAAGTTTAGGTTTTATTTAGCTATAGTAAAGTACTAACTTAAGCATTAGTAGGCTATTAAGGCTTATTTCTAAAGCTATTACTCTTTTTAGTTTAATTTTAACGTTTTAAATATAAAGAATATAGTAGGGTTTAGTAAAGGCTAAATTAAGAGCGGTATATAGTTAGTATAGGGTTATCTTTTATATTAAGCACTATATTAAAGGCAGGTTACTATTAAAGCGTAGGCTATTTAAATCTTATTAGCTATTCTATTTACCTTAATTTTATTATAGAATTATTAAGTACAGTAGTTAAGGTATAGATCTAAAGGGGGAATTACTGCTTTAGTTTTAATTAAAGATTATAGTATAGCTTTATATATATTAATAATAATATAAAGGCATTAAGTTTACTTTATAGTAAAGGCTTTAATAATACCTTTAGCTATACCTCTATATTTAATTAAGGTATAATATAAGCCTATACTATAATTAATAAAGCTTTAAATAGCCTAAGTGTAAAGGAGTTTAGACTTATATAGTAGGCACCTTTAAGTAAATATAGAGAGCGTAGTAAAGGTAAGTTACTACTATATTAGTTTTATAGTAAGCTTAAGTTAATAGGCCTTCTATTAAAGTTTATAGTAAATTTAAATACTAAAAAAATAAGCTAACTATATTAGCTAAACTATTATAGTTTTAAGTTAAATTAACGTTATTACTAGCTATCTCTTTTTATTAAAGTAAATAAGTTTACTTTTTTATAAATAAAACTTTAAGCTTAATTTATAGAACTATTTTTAATAAACTACTTAAGTGGTTTTAAGTTAGGTCTAAGTCTTCTTTATTATATAGCTATATATTAGGATATTAGTATTATTAAAAAAGCTAAGTATTAATATAAAGTTAACTATTATAAGCTTAATATAAAGTAGGGTAATATAGAGGAGGAAGAGAATTAAGGATATAAAGGACCCTTAAGGGACTTCTATAAATACTATATAGAAGGCTACTATTTAGCTATTAAATATAAAGTAGGCTTTATATAATATAGTAAAGGCTTAGGTTTAGTATATTATTTATATAAAGAGTTTAGTAAAGATTATTATATAGGTAAGTTTTATATAATATACTATATTAAAGGTAGCTAAGATATTAAGCTAAAGGAGCGATATAGTGCTGCTATAGTGCTATATTATATATATAGCTTTTATTAGAATAATAAGGGCTACCTCTATAGAATAATTAGTATAGTTACTTATTTAAAGTTTTAAAAAAGCACCGCTCTCTTTAGCTATATAGGTAATCTACACCACTATTACTACTTTTAATACTTTACTTATAACACTAAAAAGGGAGATTAATCTTTATATACTAATATACTTCCTTTCCTTTAATAACTTTCTTAGCTTATAGAGAACTATAACTTTAGCCTTTTAAAATAAAGCTAAGTAGTGCTTAATATAGCAGTAGGCATTAAGTAGGTTAAAGAAAACATTAATAAGTAGTTTACTATAGGCTTTAAGGAACCCTATTAAAAGCTTATTAAGTCTAAAGGCTTTTTAGCTAGCTAGTCCTTTAATTATATTATATATCTCTAAGGCTATAAAGTAGTCTTTCTTTAAAAATATAGTAAAGTTAAGTTAAGGGCTAAGGTTAGTTAGTATATTATCTATATAGGCAGTTAAAGTAGAAAAGAATTTATTAAAGAATGCCTCTGCTTTATTATAGTAGGAGGTAGCTAAAGGCATACTATTACTACTATAATAAAGGGCTAAGACTTAAGTAGTCTTAAGTAGTAGGCTACTATAGAGTTAAGCTTATTATTTTAGTTTTTAAAGGTTACTTTTCTTAGCTATTATATCCGCTACTATATAGCGTTAGGAGCTGCGTTATTTATTATAGATAACTTATTCTTAATTTAAGGCTATATTAATAGCGGCCTATTAGCTTACTTTAGTATAGTAGTATTATTAAAGTCTTTAGATATATTTTACATTATAAACAGCCTTATAGACCTTAAGGGTCTACTATAGCTACATTTTAAGGGCACTATAAGGGCCCTTTAATATAGAAAGGGTAGTAATAGTAGTAAGTTTAGCTATAAACTATATAGTAAAGGAGTTAATTTAATAAAGGGTATTAAGAATAGCTAATATAAAGGAGGGGTAAAAGCGGTACGCTACCTCTATAGTAATAAGTGTTTTATTTATTTAAAGCTATTTAAATTAATATAAAGGTTATTTAATAGTAGTAATTATAAAACTGTAATTATAAAAGGCAATATAAATAAGCTATAAAATATAGTTAAATTTAATAAAGTCTAATTCTTTTAAAAATTAGGTTTAAAGGTTAGTAAAGAACTAAGCGTAGTTAATAGTGCTATCTCTCTTACTTTATACTTACTATATTATTTTACCTTAAAGTATAATAAGCTTAAGTCACTACTAAGTTATAACTATTAAAAGTTTATTGCTATTAAGTAATATATAGCTATATTAATTTTAAAGAGGGTAGTATTAATTAAAGTTACTAATAAAGATATAGTAGTACTATAGTAGTTTTATAAAAAAGTTATAAAGGGGAGTTATTTAGTTATAGTAGTAAATAGAAGAGTAAATAAAGTAAATATTAATATTATAAAGAGTTATAGCGTACTAATTAGTACTAAACTATATTATTTATAAGCTAGGGCTATATTAATAGTAAATATAAATAGCTATTCTTTTACTTTAAGCTATAAGTTAATAGAAACCTAAGCTTAGGTTTAAGGGGTCTTTATTAATGCTATATAGTTCTTAAATCGCTATTATATTAGTCTTAGGTTAAGACCTAAAAGCTAAATAAATAAGTTATATCTTCTTTTATATATTTTAGTATATTATTTATAGTATTATATTTAATTAAAGGGTAAGGGGGTTTTTTATAATAAAGGGGCTAATTTAATGCTAAAGCAGTAGCTAAAGAAGGCCTTAATAACGCCTTAAAGCCTTAGTAAGGGGGGTATAAATATTATATTAAGGCTTAAATATTAGTTATAGCTACTTTAAGGGCGCCTACTACGCTTTTAAAGTAAAGCTTTATTAAAGAGAGTGTTGCTAGCCTATTTATATTAGCTATAGGTTTAGACCTTAGTTTAGCTATTTATATCTATAAAGGTTAATATAAGTAAAGCAATAAAGCTATTAAGCTAGCTTAAGTATATAATATAGGCTTTTATTTAGTAGTTATTAATAATTAAGTAGTGTTTTAATTAAGTAAAGTAAGTGTTTATATAATTAATATATTATTTTTACTTTATATCTATAATAGCTAAATAGTTAGTTTTAAAAGTATACTTAATAATAATATAGTAGCTATAATATAGAGTTATAATATAGTATATAGTAATATAGTTAAATTTAAAATATTAATAGTATTAATATAAATAAAAAGGTTTATTATATAGTTTAGCTTTAAATATTTTAGCTTTTGTGATGGGCTAGGTCTTTGACCTAGCCTAGCTTAGCCTGCAGCTGGCGGCGGTTGCCAAGCCCTGCGTACGACCGGCAATATAAGTGTTAATTTATTAGGTGTCGATAAGGCGGCTAGGTAAAGGCGATATAGTGACTAATATATTAACTAAAGCTTGCTTCTTTTAAGTCTTTTTCCCTTTATATATACGCTACTTAGGGTTTATATACTAAGTATATAACTAAACACTAGTAATAAAGAGTTACTATAGGCTAGTCTTATAAGCTCCTTATAATTGCCCCCCTCTTTATACTAATGTCCTAGTAGCTTTTGCTTTAATTATTGCTTACTTTATAACTTAGTAGCGATAAGCTTTTATTATATTATTAAATAATAATATTATTTATATATATAGTAAGGCGTAATTACCCTACCTTTTTAAGAGTAGGTTACTTACTATTCCTTACCCTTTTTATAATTCCTATAATAATTTAAACAATTATTATTTAAGGTTATACTATTAGTAAATATAAATAATATATATATTAAATTACCTATAGGTAGGTTATAACTTTATAAACGCTACCCTCTTAGCTATTTCTTACTCTTATAATATTACTATTTCTATATTTTATTTCCTATTCTTTTTTCTTTTTTTAAATTATATATCTCTATCTCTTTATTAACTTTTCTTTATTATAAAGCTTATAGTTATTAAGCTTTTTTATTATACTTATATATATTATATATATATAAATTATAATAAGTATAAGGCTAATCCGCCCTTTAAGCCTACCTTTATAGTAATTTACTATATATATCTATATAAACTATTCTAAGGTAGGAAGTATAAGGTATTATATTATTATATATAATATAATAAGTGTAATAACTTATACTTTAAAGTATATTTTCTTATTTTAAATTCTTTAGGTTTTTACTAATAATTCCTTAAGTACTTACTATAATATAGAGGTCTTAAAATAACCTCTTATCTATTTATAAATAGCTTAAAATATTTATAAATACTAAGTAAGATAAGCTTATAATAATTATAGATAATAATAGTAATAAAGCTAATAATCTTTTTATTTTTAAAAGGGATATATAAAAGTCTCTTACCTGCCTTTTACTTATATTTCTATATAGTTTTAACTATATTAAGTAAGTCTATTAATTTACTTATAGCTTTATTAAGGCTAAGAAAAGTATTTATATATAGTAAAATACTTTCCTTTTTCTTAGCTTTTATTAATAATTTATAGCTTATATATATTACCTTTAAGCAATTTATCTTAAACTATTAATTAATTTAAATTATATAGTGCTTAGCTCCTTAGCTAAAAATTATAAGTCTTTTTATTTCTTTTTACTAATATATTACTAACTTTATTAGTTAAACTATAAAGCTAAGTTTAATAATTAAAAGCATTATTTACTACTCTACCTTTACCTTAGAAAGGCTAAATACACTATATAAATAGTAATAATTTATTAAGTTTTCTTTTACGCTAAAGAGGCGCTTAAGGTAGATAATTAAGGTTTAATTTAAATACTTAAGGAAGGGATAATAGGTTATTATACCTTTTAAAATATACTAAAATTATTCTCTATTAATCTCCCCCCTATTTAAGTAGTAGTTTAACTATATATTATCTATTTTTCTATTTTAGTTTTTTTTTTTTTTAATAAATATAAGAATCCTATTCTTCTTTTTATATTTTAGCTGGTCTTTACTATTTTATAGCTATATCTTTAGCTTTATCTTAATCTTTTTATAATATACTATAATAAATATAGGTATGCTAATGTCTTTTTCTACTATTTATTAATTATATTTATTAAGCTATCCTTTCTATTTTATAAAGTAGTAGGTATTTCTTTATATAGTCTTTTTATTATAAATTTCTTCTACTTTATATTTTTTATTTTCTTTCTTTAAATTTAAAATTATTAGTTTCTTTTTATAGTTACACTACTCTTTCTATAGTTTTAGGAGGCTAATATAGAATATATTATAAAGTTATTTATATTTCTTTAGTAGTTTTAAATAATATACCTACTTTTCTATTATATTTAGAATTTAAAACAGTTTTAAATACCTAAGGTTTAGCTTTTTCTTTATATTCTTAGTTTTAATATTCTTTATAAATAATAAAACTATTTCTCCTTTAATAAAGGTTTTTTCTTAATATCCTTTATTATAGTATTTTACTTATACTTTTATTACTTTTCTCTATACTTTTATTAATTCTTTTTAAATTTTATATAGTTTCTATACTTTTACTTTTACTTTTAATACCCCTTTTTTTAAGCTATTATCCTTAATAGCTAAGTAAAACTTAAAGTAGTAACTAAAGAGTGTATAATTTAATATATATTTTATTATATAATTAATTATATTATTATAAATAAACTATACTTATAGTAGAAGTATAAGCTAAATTAACTAGTATTTCCCTATAAAGTATTATAAATAATATTTAAGGACTTAATTAGTCTATTTTATTTACTTATTAGTTTATAAATAAAACACTATAAATAGTTTTCTCTTTATCTTTAAATAATAGTAAAGATTATTTTAAAAAGTATTAATAAACACTAACCCTTTATTAAATATTACCCCTTCTATAGCGTTAAATTAAAGCTTTATCTCTTTATAATATATCTTAGCTAATTCTACTATATTAAGTATAGTTATAACTAATAGAAATACTATATATTTAATATATTAATCTATAATTACTAATATTATATTTACTTATTTATTATTATTATATACCTTTAGTAGCTTAATAATAAAGTTTATAAAAACTTTAACCTAAAGTTATTAAAGGGTTAATAGAGATTTTAGCTATTTATATAGTTAATACTATTAAGCTATAACTCTTTAATATATTCTATAGCTTAAAATATATTCTAACACTATTTATTTTATTATTAGCTAATAAAAGACTTAATATAGAAGCTTAATAGTCTTATTTATTTTAAAATAATTAACTAAGGGATTATTATAATATAGCTTTAAAAGCTTTTACTATAAAATAAGCTTTTAAAAAATAACTACCTAATCTTTATATAATAGAAAGCTACTTATATTATATTATTATACCCTTACCTTTCTCTTTAAATTTACTTTAGCTATACCTTTAGTAATCCCTTTAAAGTTTAAGTTTTACTTTTAAGCTTTTTATAGTACTTTTACTAAAGATTTATAAATCTTTATTATATAAAGGTTAAATAATTTAATAGCCTTTTATACCTTTTATATATTAATACACTAAATATAGGTAACTTTATTTCTAAAATTACTTAATTTTACTTATAGTTTAATTAATATTTTAATAATTACTTTAGCTACTTAAGTAATAAAGTAAAGTTTATATCCTTTATTAATTAAGATTAATTATATCTTTAAATGTATTTTATTAAGCTATTACTTTTTTATAAATAAGTCTTTATTTATAGTACTTAATACTATTTATTTCTATAGCTTAAAAATTATTTTTTTATTACTTAGCCTTTTACCTTTATAATTAAGCTTTTTTAATAAAGTATTAGTAAAGTTACTCTTTTTCATTTAATACTTTATTATAAAGTTAAATAAACTTAAAAATATATACTATTTTATTTATTACCTATTAAGTCTTCTTTATATTATAAATAATTATAAGTTATAATAGTTTAATAATACTTCTATTAAGTTATTTACCCCTTTTAGGTAATATTACTAATATTTAAAGGACTTAACTATTATAAAGAGTTTTTAGTTAGCTATTTTATAATTTCACTTAATATTTATAAACTTATAAAACTAAAATGTAATAAAGTAATATTGCCCTTTATTATTTAGTTATAATATAATATTAGCTATTATAAATATTAAAGCATTTATTTTAATGTAAATAAGTTAGCTTAGCTAGTAATAATAAAGTAAAGACACTTTTTAAAAAGCTACTTTTAATTAATTAAATGCTATATATTCCTTTTCTTTAAATAAAAATTTCTTAATTAGTATTCCCTTTTAACTGCCCTTTATTAATATATTTAAGGGTGCTATAATTATAAAGTAATAGTATATAAATTATTAGTAAAAATTATAGAATCCTAAAAATACTTATATATTTTAATACCTTTATAGTTCCTTTTAGTTTTTAATAGTTTTTACTTACTATTTATTTATTACTATTTTATTAATAAATAAAATAAATTTAAAGAATTCTATTAAGTTTTAATAAAAAGTATACTTAAAAGGTTTTATATATAATTCCACTGCTTTTATTTATTTAAAGACTTAATAAATATAGCTAATATATTCTTTCTTTATCTTTAAGAACATAAAGATATTATTTAAATATACTATATAAATAATATTAATTAAGCCCTTTAAAGCTTAGTAAATATAGCTTTAAAAAGTAGTTAATATATTAATAAGTTTAAATAATATAACTAAGTATTTATAGTAACTATATTAAGTATAAAACACTGTTTTTTATTTATCTCCTTTTTTAATATAAATTTAATAGTATATATCTTTAATATTAATTTTAGTAAAGAACTTAGCTTTTTAGTAATAATTTAGGATTTTTAATATAAAGGATAATATATAGTAATTTTTAAGTGTAATTTTATTAATACCTTTATAATTTATATATAATTAAAGGGTGCTATCCTTTTTAAGTATAAAGAGTATAAAGGTATTAATAAAGCTTTTTAAAGGTTTTATTTACTTATTTATTAAGTTTTCCTTAAAGTATTTTTATAGAATTTTAAGCTTATTTAAAGATAGAGAGTATATAGGTTTATAAAGGGGTAAAGTATTAAGTAAAAGATTAATTAAATAGTCTATATTTTTAATAAATAAAAGTATACTAACTTTATTAAAAGTAAATATATTTATAAAAGCTTTAAGTTTTAAAGAAATACTTAAGGTAGTTCTTTAAAGGTTTATTATTTTTTTATCCTTTAATTTAATATATTAGTTATTTAAAAGGCTTTATAGTATATAAATAACTACTTTATTTTTATGCTTTTTAGTGAATTAATAAGGAGTTAAAAATAATATATTAATATATTATATTTTAAACTACTATTCTCTATTATATATAAATAAATAAATATATTCTTTTACTAAGGTATATATTTTAATTAATATAAAACTTCTTTAAGGGTTTAGTTTATAATTAATAGCTATATATAATAGCTTTAAATTTCTAAATATATCTTTTAAATTAATAATATTAATTAATACCTAATATACTTTATATTTAAAGACTTAAAGGTCCTTAACTATTTAAAGTTTAGAGGCTATTAGCTAGGTCTTTATTAAGCCTTAAGCTATTATAAATTCTAAGTTAATAATATTAATATTAAAATAGATATTAAAATTTATAAAGGTATAGGTAGTGTTTTTATTTTAAATTATAGTGTAAATATAGAAATATTACTTAATTTAAACTTATTCTTTAATAAAGATAAAGGCAGCTACCTTTATTAATTATTATTTTTTAAAGTATTAAGGTTAGCCTTTACTAATTTATTATAGTTATACTAAATATACCTTATTTCTTTATAGTTATAGTATTTATATTTACTCTTTATTTTATTATTATTAGCTTTAATTATTAAATCTATAATAGTTAATTACTAATAGTTTATAGAGAAAGGGGAGGATTAGTTTTATTAAAATTTAGTAAATCTTTTATAAAGAGTGTTTATTTTTTTTTTAAGCTTTATTAATATTATATCTTAAAATTACTTAGTAATTTAAACTACTTTCTTTTAGGTTTTCTTTATAATAAATATATATAAGTTAATATAGTTTTAAAGTTTTAATTATAACTTTATAAAAAGTAAAAAGATTTTAGCTTTTTTATTAGCTTTTTTTAAATATTTCTTTAATAAATTAAAGTAAATATTAAAATTAATAAAGCTTTAGCTATCTCTTTATTTAATATTCTTTATTATAATAGTAATTTAAGCCTTTTAATTTATAAAGTCTTTAAGTAATATTAAGGTTTATTTTTAAAACTTTACTTAATTATTCTTAAGTTTAGTGTAATACTTATTTAATTATTTATTAAAAAATTAGTTCTATTTTATTTTATAAAATTAGTATATATAGTTAAAAGTAAAGAGTATTTTTAAATAATTTTAATAAAACTTATATTTTACTTTATTAAAGGTATAGTTTAAGTTATTAATTTAAATTTTATATTTTTAAAGATTAATAAAGTATATAAATAAATTAATATTTTTAACTTTAACTTCTTTTTAACTATTATTAAAAAATTTTTATAAAAGTAATAATATTTTACCTTAATTTTATTATTAATTCTTTATTTTAAAGCTTAAAAAAGTTTTTATTTTTTTTTATAGTTTTTTTAACTTTTTTAATTAAAAGATTTACTTTTTAATTACTTTAGCTTTTTTATAAAGGCTTTAAGTATTTAAATTTATCTCTTTTAATATAAAGGTATTAATAATTTAAGTATTATTTTATAAACCTTTTATAAATTAATAAAGTATTAATAAAGAGTTAAATAAAAATAATTTTTTATAAAAAATTATAATAAGTTATTTAATTTAAAGTATTATATTATTTTTAAATAGTTTTTAAAAAAGCTTTAAAATTATTAAGTATTAATAAAGTAATTAAATAAAGGTAATATAAAGACTAATATATTAATTAAAGCTTACTTTTTTTAAGTCTTTTCCCTTTATATATATATTACTTAAGGTTTATATATTAAGTATATAACTAAGCACTAGCAATAAGGAGTTGCTATAGGCTAGTCTTATAAGCTCCTTATATATAGGCTAGTCTTATAAGTTCCTTATAGTAATAAATATATTTATTTTTAACTTTTATTTATTTATTTATTTATTTATTATTATTAATATAAACTATATAACTAAATAATATATAGAGGGTAGAGCTATAATAAATAGTAAACTTATAAAATATAGGTAGGATAATATTATTTTATAACTACACTACTACTACTTCTTTAATATAATAATTCTATAAAGGGCTATATAATAAATTTAAGCTACTAACTTAAATAGATAGTAGTAATAGTAAGGGAAGTATTATAAAGCTATAATAGAACTATTATAGTTCTATAAAGATAACTTAGTAAAACTATTATAATTCTATAAAGAAAACTTAATAAAGCTAAATAAAACCCTAAGCTTTTACTTAAATAAATACCTATATAAATTAAAATAGTTTCTCTTTACTCTTCGCTCCCTTTTAGAGAGGTAAGATTAATATAAACTTTATTAACGTTAGAAAGCAGCACGCCTCTAGGCTAGTTTATAATATAATTAAAGTAAAAGCTATTAAAATATTAATATAAAAAGAGAGGCAATTATAAAGAACTTATAAAACTAGTCTATAGTAACTCTTTATTACTAATACTTAGTTATATACTTAGTATATAAACCTTAAATAATATATATATAAAGAGAAAGGACTTAAAAAAAGTAAGCTTTAGTTAATATATTAGTTACTATATTGCCTTTACCTAGCTACTTTATTAACACCTAATAATTTACCTTTACTTCATTAATATAATGCTTTAATAAAGACCTATATAATAAATTTAAGCTATAAATTTAAATGTATAGTAAAGGGGTAAGGGAAGTATTATAAAAATAATCTATATAAAACTTTAAAAAAGTAAGCTTTAGTTAGTGTACTAATTAGTATATTGCCTTTACCTAGCTACTAAATCGACACTAAATAAATATTCCTACTAAATAATACTCACGACTAGACTAAGTAGCAGACTAAGCGTATACCCAACTATCGAGCCCGGGGCCGCTGAAGATATACCTGGACTACTAATAGGCGGCTGAATCCATGACTGCGGAACCTGAACCAGAGCATCGTACCAATAGTCTGCAAGTAGCCCATAGCCTTCATTCGTTGGGTGGATACAGTCTTGTCGTAGTTTTGAAGTAGGAAAGTTTGTGAAATTCACAGCAAGGACATGCTGGCCGTTATCGAGTCGTCGTTGGACTACACTTGGTATGCTCTCTTGAAACAAACCTGTTGCTTGTGACTGACGTGGGTTGCAGGTGTTTATGATCATAGCTACCAGAACAACAGCATTAGGACACGCCAGTATTATTTTATCAATGAGGCGTCCTAGCCGCTTAGAAGCCTCAATAGGATCATTCCCATCGACTGAAATAGTTCTATCCGGGCTCATGTCGTTTGTCCCCGCATGTACCAAGACCACATTTGGATTTTGTATAAGAGACGGCCCAATGTGATTGGATATATAATCAATGGTTTTCCCCGGCCAAGCCGCCTATTTTGAATACCTTCTTAGTATTTTTGAATATATATGACGAGGCTTTTTTTACTCACATAATATCCATTACGCATAGATCCGCTGTCAGTTGACTCTGTCCCAGCGAAGACAACGTGATTATCTACCCAGCTGTTATTACTTAACTATAATGCAAGGAAGCTCATTCATTTACAACCGAATAGAGGGGTGCTCACAATGTAATTTATCTCTTAGTTGAAGTCTGAACCCATTGCCATCACCTCCATCCGTTTCACTCAAGAATCCTTCTGTGATCGAGTCACCAACACATAAGATTCGAAGTTCTATGCCTGATTTGACGGCTACGTTAGGAAGATTTGCGATGATTTGTAAGGGATTATTGGGCTGCGAGGTCTGCCTGCTCTTGAGCGATAGTTGATGCGCTGAGGCGATAGTTAACAGTTGCAGCAGAGGTTTCATTTTGCCAATGAAAAGCGACTTCAACAACTCGAATTCATGAAATATTTATAAGGAGTCGAAGAGCAGAATTTCTCTTTTTTAAATGGCGTGCCCGTCGCACCCCCTTTCTTTTTATTGTGGACGAAGTCTTCTTAAAAAGAGTGGAATTTATTATTTTTTGACGCAAGAAGCCCTAATTCGTGTATTTTGGCGGCTTTTTCTGCGTATGTAGACACAGCAGTAGGGCATGCTTACGGACTAAGGACAGCCCGCAGAGCATTATTAAAATCATCTGCATCGCTATAAAAACTGGTGTGACAGTACAGATAACGAAAACATATTTATGAAATTTTATGAGTAGGGATCGCTGCATCGTAACCTCACTTTGATAAAATAATAATGTTCTATCACAGACACTGTCCTGTGTTATCACAAAATTCATTTACGTGGCCGGTTTTGCAGCATTGAATTGCTGCGGTATTTGTTTACATTATAGCCAAACGCATGGGGCTACTATTTTAACATACTACCTAGATTTGTTCCTAATATGTCTTTACGTATGATCATTCATCATATCTGTATGGTACGCTTATGTATTTATATCTATCCCAATATCGATTCGGCATCTCGTGTATATAAAACAAGTAGCACGTTGAAATTAATACCAAGCGCTTTTGATTCAAACATCGCCTTTGATTGCAATTGTTTAGTTAGTTCTATCTTGTGAACGCACCAGGCCGTGGTTATTGGAAGAATGCGGTTCTACGCTTCATCTCACTTTGCGACCAGGCGATCCACATGCCCTCAATCGTTGACTATTTCGACACCTGATTCACGTTGTCCTGTCCCAAAATGTTCCGTTCAACTCCAACAAAAGTTCCTTACGTGCAGAGTAAATAAATAGGAATCTACAGACCACCTGGGTTTTCGCGACGAGCTTAGCTGGGGTTAGGGGGTCGTATCTCAGTTGACCCGGGAAGCCGGTGGGTTATGCATTACAATTCTATTAGCTACATTACAATCTAGTGCATTACTCGCAGCCTTCAATTGTACATAGAGTACCTCAATAGGGCATCCATTAATCCCGCCACAACACCATGCCTAAAATATACGACAGCCGTCTTCGTTTAGCAGCCGCTGGACCGCTTACAGGTTCACGGAGTTGCGCCAACAAGTTGTCAATCTCTGGTCCTGATTTTTCCGAGTCTACAGCTCACCTGGGGTTTTTGCGAGTAGCTTAGCTGGGTTAGGGGGTCGTACCTTAGTTAACCTAGGAAGCTAGTAGGGTTATAAATTATAATTTAATTAGCTATAGCATTTCCTAAGGCCTATACCTATTTCTTAAGGCCTATATATATTAAAACTATTGTTTTTTTTTAGTTTATATATTAAATATTTTTAGCTATTAATTCTATTTAAATTTTATTTTAAATTCATTTAAATTCAATTTAATATATAATTAAGTAAATTAATTTTAATGACCTTTTATATTATATTAAATAATATAAATAATAATATTTTTTAAATCTTTTATTTATTTATAATAATTTTATATAAAATAAAAATAATTCTTTAATCAATAATAATAATTTAATTATTTAATTTAATTATTTTTCTTTAAAATTAAAAATAAATTAAATATATTTAAATAATAAGCTATTTATTCTCTTTAAATAATAATTATTAAATATTATATTTTATTTTTATTAAAATATATTATTTATATTTAAAGTATACTATAATATAATAATTTTTAAAATACTATTATTAGGTGTTAATAAGGCGGCTAGGTAAAGGCAATATAGTGACTAATATATTAACTAAAGCTTGCTTCTTTTAAGTCTTTTCCCCTTTATATATATATTACTTAAGGTTTATATACTAAGTATATAACTAAATATTAATAATAAAGAGTTACTATAGGCTAGTTTTATAAGCTTTTTATAATTACCTCTCTCTTTATATTAATATTTTAATAGCTTTTACTTTAATTATTACTTACTTTATAACTTAATAATAATAAGCTTTTATTATATTATTAAATAATAATATTATTTATATATATAGTAAAGTATAATTACCTTACCTTTTTAAGAGTAAGTTATTTATTATTCTTTACCTTTTTTATAATTTCTATAATAATTTAAATAATTATTATTTAAAGTTATACTATTAATAAATATAAATAATATATATATTAAATTATTTATAGGTAGGTTATAACTTTATAAACGCTACTTTTTTAGCTATTTTTTACTTTTATAATATTACTATTTCTATATTTTATTTTCTATTTTTTTTTCTTCTTTTAAATTATATATTTCTATTTTTTTAATAACTTTTCTTTATTATAAAGCTTATAGTTATTAAGCTTTTTTATTATATTTATATATATTATATATATATAAGTTATAATATATATAAGGCTAATTTACCCTTTAAGCTTATTTTTATAGTAATTTACTATATATATTTATATAAACTATTTTAAGGTAAGAAGTATAAAGTATTATATTATTATATATAATATAATAAGTGTAATAACTTATACTTTAAGGTATATCTTTTTATTTTAAATTTTTTAGGTTTTTATTAATAATTCTTTAAGTACTTATTATAATATAAAGGTTTTAAAATAACCTTTTATTTATTTATAAGTAGCTTAAAATATTTATAAATGCTAAGTAAAATAAGCCTATAATAATTATAAATAATAATAGTAATAAAGCTAATAATTTTTTTATTTTTAAAAGAAATATATAAAAGTCTTTTACCTACTTTTTACTTATACTTTTATATAATTTTAACTATATTAAGTAAGCTTATTAGTTTATTTATAGCTTTATTAAGGCTAAAAAGAGTATTTATATATAATAAAACGCTTTCTTTTTTCTTAGCTTTTATTAATAATTTATAGCCTATATATATTACCTTTAAGTAATTTATTTTAAACTATTAATTAATTTAAATTATATAGTACTTAGCTCTTTAGCTAAGAATTATAAATCTTTTTATTTCTTTTTATTAATATACTACTAACTTTATTAACTAAACTATAAAGCTAAGTTTAATAATTAAAAATATTATTTATTACTTTACCTTTACCTTAAAGAGGCTAAATATACTATATAAATAGTAATAATTTATTAGGTTTTCTTTTATACTAAAGAGGCGCTTAAAGTAAATAATTAAAGTTTAATTTAAATACTTAAAGAAAGGATAATAAATTATTATACCTTTTAAGATATACTAAAATTATTCCTTATTAATCTCCCCTTTATTTAAATAGTAGTTTAGCTATATATTATTTATTTTTTTATTTTAGTTTTTTTTTTAATAAATATAGAAATTTTATTTTTCTTTTTATATTTTAGTTAGTCTTTACTATTTTATAGCTATACCTTTAGCCTTATTTTAATCTTTTTATAATATACTATAATAAATATAGGTATATTAATATCTTCTTTTATTATTTATTAATTATATTTATTAAGCTATTTTTTTTATTTTATAAAGTAATAGGTATCCCTTTATATAGTCTTTTTATTATAAATTTCTTTTACTTTATATTTTTTATTTTCTTTCTTTAAATTTAAAATTACTAATTTTTCTTTATAGTTATACTACCCTTTCTATAGTTTTAAAAGGCTAATATAAAATATATTATAAAGTTATTTATATTTTTTTAATAGTTTTAAATAATATACTTACTTTTTTATTATATTTAAGATTTAAAATAGTTTTAAATATTTAAGGTTTAGCTTCTTCTTTATATTTTTAATTTTAATATTCTTTATAAATAATAAAACTATTTCTTTTTTAATAAAGGTTTTTTTTTAATATTTTTTATTATAATATTTTATTTATTCTTTTATTATTTTTTTTTATATTTTTATCAATATTTTTTAAATTTCATATAGTTTTTATACTTTTACTTTTACTTTTAATACCCTTTCTTTTAAATTATTATCTTTAATAATTAAGTAAAACTTAAAGTAGTAATTAAAAAGTGTATAGTTTAATATATATTTTATCATATAATTAACTATATTATTATAAATAAACTATATTTATAGTAGAAGTATAGGCTAAATTAGCTAGTATTTCTCTATAAAGTATTATAAATAATATTTAAAGACTTAATTAGTTTATTTTATTTATTTATTAGTTTATAAGTAAAATACTATAAATAGTCTTCTTTTTATTTTTAAATAATAGTAAAAATTACTTTAAAAAATATTAATAAATATTAACTCTTTATTAAATATTACCCCTTTTATAGTATTAAATTAAAGCTTTATCTCTTTATAATATATTTTAGTTAATTCTACTATATTAAATATAGTTATAATTAATAAAAACACTATATATTTAGTATATTAATTTATAATTATTAATATTATATTTACTTATTTATTATTATTATATACCTTTAATAGCTTAGTAATAAAGTCTATAAAAACTTTAACTTAAGGTTATTAAAGAGTTAGTAAAGATTTTAATTATTTATATAGTTAATACTATTAAGCTATAACTCTTTAGTATATTTTATAGCTTAAAATATATTTTAATATTATTTATTTTATTATTAATTAATAAAAGACTTAATATAAAAGCTTAATAGTTCTATTTATTTTAAAATAATTAATTAAAGAATTATTATAATATAGTTATAAAAGCTTTTACTATAAAATAAGCTTTTAAAAAATAACTACTTAATTTTTATATAGTAAAAGGCTATTTATATTATATTACTATACCTTTACCTTTTTCTTTAAATTTACTTTAGCTATATCTTTAATAATTTCTTTAAAGTTTAAATTTTACTTTTAAGCTTTTTATAGTATTTTTATTAAAGATTTATAAATCTTTATTATATAAAGGTTAAATAACTTAATAGCCTTTTATACCTTTTATATATTAATATATTAAATATAGGTAACTTTATTTTTAAAATTATTTAATTTTATTTATAATTTAGCTAGTATTTTAATAACTACTTTAGCTACTTAAATAATAAAGTAAAGCTTATACCCTTTATTAATTAAGATTAATTATATCTTTAAAGGTATTTTACTAAGCTATTACCTCTTTATAAATAAGTCTTTATTTATAGTACTTAGTATTATTTATTTCTATAGCTTAAAAATTATTTCTTTATTACTTAGCCTTTTACCTTTATAATTAAGCCTTTTTAATAAAGTATTAATAAAGTTACTTTTTTTATTTAATACTTTATTATAAAGTTAAATAAACTTAAAAATATATATTATTTTATTTATTATTTATTAAGTCTTCTTTATATTATAAATAATTATAAGTTATAGTAGTTTAATAATACTTTTATTAAATTATTTATCTCTTTTAAGTAGTATTATTAATATTTAAAGGACTTAACTATTATAAAGAGTTTTTAATTAACTATTTTATAATTTTACTTAGTATTTATAAATTTATAAAACTAAAATATAATAAAGTAATATTACCTTTTATTATTTAATTATAATATAATGCTAGCTATTATAAATATTAAAGCGTTTATTTTAATATAAATAGATTAGTTTAACTAATAGTAATAAAGTAAAAGCACTTTTTAAAAGGCTACTTTTAATTAATTAAATACTATATATTTCTTTTCTTTAAATAAAAATTTCTTAGTTAATATTCCTTTTTAGCTGCCTTTTATTAATATATTTAAAGGTATTATAATTATAGAGTAATAATATATAAATTATTAATAGAAATTATAGAATCTTAAAAATACTTATATATTTTAGTATCTTTATAGTTTCTTTTAATTTTTAATAGTTTTTACTTACTATTTATTTATTACTATTTTATTAATAAATAAAATAAATCTAAAGAATTCTACTAAATTTTAATAAAAGGTATACTTAAAAGGTTTTATATATAATTCTACTGCTTTTATTTATTTAAAGACTTAGTAAATATAGTTAATATATTCCTTTTTTATCTTTAAGAAAATAAGGATATTATTTAAATATACTATATAAATAGTATTAATTAAGCCCTTTAAGGCTTAATAAATATAGCTTTAAAAAGTAATTAATATATTAATAAGTTTAAATAGTATAATTAAGTATTTGTAGTAACTATATTAAATATAAAACACTATCTTTTATTTATCTCCTTTTTTAATATAAATTTAGTAGTATATATCCTTAATATTAATTTTAATAAAAAACCTAACTCTTTAATAGTAATTTAGAATTTTTAATATAAAAGGTAATATATAGTGATTTTTAAGTGTAATTTTATTAATACCTTTATAATTTATATATAGTTAAAGGGTGCTATTCTTTTTAAATATAAAGAGTATAAAGGTATTAGTAAAGCTTTTTAAAGGTTTTATTTACTTATTTATTAAGTTTTTTTTAAAGTATTTTTATAGAATTTTAAGCTTATTTAGAGATAGGGAGTATATAGGTTTATAAAGAGGTAAAGTATTAGGTAAAAGGTTAATTAAATAGTTTATATCTTTAGTAAGTAAAAGTATATTAGCTTTATTAAAAATAAATATATTTATAAAAGCTTTAAGTTTTAAAGGGATATTTAAAGTAATTCTTTAAAGGTTTACTACTTCTTTATTCTTTAGTTTAATATATTAGTTATTTAAAAGGCTTTATAGTATATAAATAACTGCTTTATTTTTATACTTCTTAGTAAATTAGTAGGGAGTTAAAAATAATATATTAATATATTATATTTTAAACTATTATTCTCTATTATATATAAATAAATAAATATATTCTTTTACTAAGGTATATATTTTAATTAATATAGGACTTTTTTAAGGGTTTAATTTATAATTAATAGCTATATATAATAGCTTTAAATTTTTAAATATACTTTTTAAATTAGTAATATTAATTAGTATTTAATATACTCTATATTTAAGAACTTAAAGGTCCTTAATTACTTAAAGTTTAAAGGCTATTAGCTAGGTCTTTATTAAGCCTTAAGCTATTATAAATTCTAGGTTAATAATATTAATATTAAAATAAGTATTAAGATTTATAAAGGTATAGGTAATGTTTTTATTTTATATTATAGTGTAAATATAGAAACATTACTTAATTTAAACTTATTCTTTAATAAAAATAAAGGCAACTACCTCTATTAATTATTATTTTTTAAGGTATTAAGGTTAGCTTTTATTAGTTTATTATAGTTATATTAAATATACCTTATTTCTCTATAGTTATAGTATTTATATTTACCCTTTATTTTATTATTATTAGCTTTAGTTATTAGATCTATAGTAGTTAATTATTAATAGTTTATAGAGAAAGGGGAGGATTAGTTTTATTAAAATTTAGTAAATCTTTTATAAAGGGTATTTATTTTTCTTTTAAGCTTTATTAATATTATATCTTAAAATTACTAAGTAATTTAAACTACTTTCTCTTAGGTTTTCTTTATAATAAATATATATAAGTTAATATAGTTTTAGAGTTTTAATTATAACTTTATAAAAAGTAAAAAGGCCTTAGCTTTTTTATTAGCTCTTTTTAAATATTTCTTTAATAAATTAAGGTAAATACTAAAATTAATAAGGCTTTAGCTATTTCTTTATTTAGTATTTTCTATTATAATAGTAATTTAAGCCTTTTAATTTATAAAGTCTTTAAATAATATTAAGGTTTATTTTTAAAACTTTATTTAGTTATTTTTAAGTTTAATATAATATTTATTTAGCTATTTATTAAAGAATTAGTTTTATTTTACCTTATAAAATTAATATATATAGTTAAAGGTAAAGAGTATTTTTAAATAATTTTAATAGAACTTATATTTTACTTTATTAAAGGTATAGTTTAAGTTATTAATTTAGATTTTATATTTTTAAAGATTAATAAAGTATATAAGTAAATTAATATTTTTAACCTTAACTTCTCTTTAGCTATTATTAAATAAATCTTTATAAAAATAGTAATATTTTACCTTAATTTTATTATTAGTTTTTTATTTTAAAGCTTAAAGGAGTTTTTATTTTTTTTTTATAGTTTTTTTAATTTTTTTAATTAAAAGATTTACTTTTTAATTACTTTAGCTTTTTTATAAAGGCTTTA
Source organism: Claviceps africana (assembly GCA_018360145.1). Classification (NCBI taxonomy): domain Eukaryota; kingdom Fungi; phylum Ascomycota; class Sordariomycetes; order Hypocreales; family Clavicipitaceae; genus Claviceps; species Claviceps africana. The sequence continues at coordinate 4,942 of SRPY01000366.1, read as the reverse complement.
AATACTTAAATTTACCCCTTTTAATATAAAGGTATTAATAGTTTAGGCATTACTTTATAAACCTTTTATAAATTAATAAAGTATTAATAAAAGGTTAAAGGATAATAATTCTTTATAAAGAATTATAATAGGTTATTTAGTTTAAAGTACTATATTATTTTTAAGTAGCCTTTAAAGAAGCTTTAAAATTATTAAGTATTAATAAAGTAGCTAAATAAAGGCAATATAGTAACTAATATATTAACTAAAGCTTACTTCTTTTAAGTTTTTTTTCCTTTATATATACGCTACTTAGGGTTTATATACTAAGTGTGTAACTAAGTACTAGCAATAAGAAGTCGCCACAGGCTAGTCTTGTAAGCTCCTCACAACTATATATAAGCTTAAAAGGTATTATTTATATTATTTTAATTTAAGTATTATTATTAATTAACCTTAAAAGGCTTTAAAATATTATTTAATATAGTATATATTAATATAAAAAAGCTACTATTACTATATATATTATATTAAAAGTTATTTCAATAAAATATTATTAATATTAATATATTAATAATTAAGCTTATTTAAATTTTATATTAATTTTATATAATATTAAATATATAATTCTTATATTTAAAATATTAAATACTATATTAAAAATAAAAGAGAATATCTTAACTATAATAATAAAAAAAAGAGTAATAAAGTTTTTTTTTTAATATAAGCTTATATTTAATATTAATGTTTTTTACTTTTTTTTTTAATTAAGACTTTTTTATTTAAAACAAATTTTAATAAAAAATATTATATTATTTCTTTTAATATTTTTATTAATTAATTATAAAATAAGTAAAATATATAGAAATTATATAGTTTCAATAACTATATATTTATTATATTAATTAAAAAATAAAAAACTTTAATTAAACTTAAATTATCTTTAAACTTTAATAAAACTTAAATTTATTAATTATTAGAATATTATTTAAAGCATTATATAAGGAGCTTATAAGACTAGCCTATAGCGACTCCTCATTGCTAGTGCTTAGTTATATACTTAGTATATAAACTCTAAGTAATATATATATAAAGGGAAAAAGACTTAAAAGAAGTAAGCTTTAATTAATATATTAGTTATTATATTACCTTTATTTAGCTACTTTATTAATATTTAATAATTTTAAAGCTTCTTTAAAGACTACTTAAAGATAATATAGTATTTTAAATTAAATAACTTATTATAATTCTTTATAAAGAATTATTATTTTTTAACCCTTTATTAATACTTTATTAATTTATAAAAGGTTTATAAAGTAATATTTAAATTATTAATACCTTTATATTAAAAAGGGTAAATTTAAGTATTTAAAGCCTTTATAAAAAAGCTAAAGTAATTAAAGAGTAAATCTTTTAATTAAAAAAGTTAAAAAAATTATAAAAAAAAGAATAAAAACTTTTTTAAACTTTAAAATAAAACATTAATAATAAAATTAAAGTAAAATATTATTACTTTTATAAAGATTTATTTAATAATAATTAAAAAGAAGTTAAAGTTAAAAATATTAATTTATTTATATACTTTACTAATCTTTAAAAATATAAAATTTAAATTAATAATTTAAACTATATTTTTAATAAAGTAAAATATAAATTTTATTAAAATTATTTAAAAATACTTTTTACCTTTAATTATATATATTAATTTTATAAAGTAAAATAAAACTAATTCCTTAATAAATAGCTAAATAAATATTATATTAAACTTAAAGATAATTAAATAAAGTTTTAAAAATAAACCTTAATATTACTTAAAGACTTTATAAACTAAAAGGCTTAAATTACTATTATAATTAAGAATATTAAATAAAAAGATAATTAAAGCTTTATTAATTTTAATATTTACTTTAATTTATTAAAGAAATATTTAAAAAAAGCTAATAAAAAAGCTAAAGCCTTTTTACTTTTTATAAAGTTATAACTAAAACTTTAAAACTATATTAATTTATATATATTTATTATAGAGAAAACTTAAGAGAAAGTAGTTTAAATTACTTAATAATTTTAAAATATAATATTAATAAAGCTTAAAAAAAATAAATACTTTTTATAAAAAATCTACTAAATTTTAATAAAACTAGTCCTTCTTTTTCTTTATAAACTATTAATAATTAACTATTATAAATTTAATAATTAAAGTTAATAATAATAAAATAAAGAGTAAATATAAATACTATAATTGTAAAGAAATAAAGTATATTTAATATAACTATAATAAACTAATAAAAGCGAACTTTAATATCTTAAAAAATAATAATTAATAAAGGTAGCTATCCTTATTTTTACTAAAAAATAAATTTAAATTAAGTAATATTTCTATATTTATACTATAATTTAAAATAAAAACACTATTTATACCTTTATAAATTTTAATACTTATTTTAATATTAATATTATTAGCTTAGAATTTATAATAGCTTAAGGCTTAATAAAGACCTAGCTAATAGCCTTTAAACTTTAAGTAGTTAAAAACCTTTAAGTCTTTAAATATAAAGTATATTAAGTATTAATTAATATTATTAATTTAAAAAGTATATTTAAAAATTTAAAGCTATTATATATAGCTATTAATTATAAACTAAACCCTTAAAAAAGTTTTATATTAATTAAAATATATACTTTAGTAAAAAAATGTATTTATTTATTTATATATAATAAAGAATAGTAATTTAAAATATAATATATTAATATATTACTTTTAACTCTCTATTAATTTACTAAAAAGTATAAAAATAAAGTAGTTATTTATATACTATAAAGCCTTTTAAATAATTAATATATTAAACTAAAGAATAAAGGAGTAGTAAACCTTTAAAGAACTACTTTAAGTATTCTTTTAAAACTTAAAGCTTTTATAAATATATTTACTTTTAATAAAGTTAATATACTTTTATTTATTAAAGATATAAACTATTTAATTAACCTTTTATTTAATACTTTATCTCTTTATAAATTTATATACCCTTTATCTTTAAATAAGCTTAAAATTTTATAAAAATACTTTAAAGAAAACTTAATAAATAAATAAATAAATAAAACCTTTAAAAAGCTTTATTAATATCTTTATACTCTTTATATTTAAAAAGGATAGTATCTTTTAACTATATATAGATTTTAAAGGTATTAATAAAATTATATTTAAAAATTACTATATATTACTCTTTATATTAAAAATTTAAAATTACTATTAAAAGGTTAAGTTCTTTATTAAAATTAATATTAAGGATATATACTATTAAATTTATATTAAAAAAAGAAATAAATAAAAGATAGTGTTTTATATTTAATATAATTACTATAAATACTTAGTTATATTATTTAAATTTATTAATATATTAATTACTTTTTAAAGCTATATTTACTAAGCTTTAAAAGGCTTAATTAATATTATTTATATAGTATATTTAAATAATATATTTATTTTCTTAAAAATAAAGAAAAAATATATTAGCTATATTTATTAAGTCTTTAAATAAATAAAAGCAGTAAAATTATATATAAAACCTTTTAAATATACTTTTTATTAAAACTTAGTACAATTCCTTAAATTTATTTTATTTATTAATAAAATAGTAATAAATAAATAATAAATAAAAACTATTAAAAACTAAAAAAAACTATAAAAGTATTAAAATATATAAGTATTTCTAAGATTCTATAATTTTTACTAATAATTTATATATTACTACTCTATAATTATAATACCTTTAAATATATTAATAAAGGGTAATTAAAAGAATATATTAATTAAGAAATTTTTATTTAAAGAAAAGAAATATATAGTATTTAATTAGCTAAAAGTAGCCTTTTAAAAAGTACCTTTACTTTATTACTATTAATTAAGCTAATTTATTTATATTAAAATAAATACTTTAATATTTATAATAGCTAGCATTATATTATAATTAAATAATAAAAGGTAATATTACTTTATTATATTTTAGTTTTATAAATTTATAAATATTAAGTAAAATTATAATATAATTAATTAAAAACTCTTTATAATAGTTAAGTTATTTCAATATTAATAATATTACTTAAAAGGGATAGATAATTTAATAGAAGTATTATTAAACTATTATAATTTATAATTATTTATAATATAAAGAAGACTTAATAAATAATAAATAAAATAGTATATATTTTTAAGTTTATTTAACTTTATAATAAAGTATTAAATAAAGAAAAGTAACTTTACTAATACTTTATTAAAAAGGCTTAATTATAAAAGTAAAAGGCTAAGTAATAAAGAAATAATTTTTAAGTTATAAAAATAAATAATATTAAATACTATAAATAAAGATTTATTTATAAAAAGGTAATAGTTTAATAAAATACCTTTAAAGATATAATTAGTTTTAGCTAATAAAAGGTATAAGCTTTACTTTATTATTTAAATAGCTAAAGTAATTATTAAAATATTAATTAAATTATAAATAAAATTAAGTAATTTTAAAAATAAAGTTACTTATATTTAATATATTAATATATAAAAAGTATTAAAGGCTATTAAATTATTTAACCTTTATATAATAAAGATTTATAAATCTTTAATAAAAGTACTATAAAAAGCTTAAAAATAAAACCTAAACCTTAAAAAAATTATTAAAAATATAACTAAAGTAAATTTAAAAGAAAAGGTAAAGGTATAGTAATATAATATAAATAGCCTTTTACTATATAAAAACTAAGTAGTTATTCTTTAAAAGCTTATTTTATAATAAAAGCTTTTATAGCTATATTATAATAATTCTTTAGTTAGTTATTTTAAAATAAATAAAACTATTAAGCTTTTATATTAAGTTTTTTATTAATTAATAATAAAAAAATAGTATTAAAATATATTTTAAGCTATAAAATATATTTTAAGCTATAAAATATATTTTAAGCTATAAAATATATT
>SRPY01000365.1:0-31324 GCA_018360145.1 Claviceps africana | reverse complement strand
CCAGCCATGTGGGAAGCACGGCTTGCTAGAGAACCCCCCCCCCCCCTCTTGTCGGCCGACACACGGGGGGCCTGAGACGGGTATGCGGGCTTGGGCTTGTGCTTGCGCCTGGGACGTGGTTGGGGGGAGGACCGCCATGGACGGGTTTGCGACGCGGAGAGGGCGTGAGGGCATCGCGGGATGACGTGGGGGGAGCGCCTCAGCTGAGCGGTCAGGACAGCCTTGCGTGCCGGATGTGCCGGTTTTTTCTTTCTTCATTCGTCTCTGCATGGCCCGGCTGCTGGGCTCGGCGCCGTCTCTTGCGAGGCCTGAAGCCCGAGTTGGCCGTCCCTGGGAGCGACGCTGCTCGATGAACGACGTCGTGCGTAACGCCCGCAACTCTGCACGCCGGGATCGTGGTGGCAACATGCTCGGGATGGCCTGGACTTGCCTGAACGAGGGCCACTGCTGGCCATTGGCAAGTTACCCCCTTGGGTCGTGCCCAGTTTCAACCCGGCGTCCAAGGCGTCAAGCTCCGAGCGGCGCTCCTCCCACGCTGGCCCGACATCGCCATGACAAGATGGAAGCGGAGGATTGTGGCAAAAAAAAAAAAAAAGAAAAAAAAAAGCCCCGTCGTCGGTAATGCGCTTGTCCCCCCTTGCTTTCTTCTTTCCTCTTTCTTTTTCTTACTTTTTTTTTTTTTTCCCCAGCCCCCGTTCGCGCGTAGCTGGGTGACGAGACAAACATGACGGGCGCCTCCCACCCTTGCAGACGTCCTTGCAGACCTCTTGCATGGCTGGAATCGTCTTCGTTCTGCGACACGGCACGCGCCATGTCTCGGCACCTGGCACCCACCTCCATGAGAAGAAGAGAGAGAGTCTGCATGACGCCGGCGTCCATGCTGCCGGCACCGTCTCGCGCCGCGAGCCCGCTTTTCATCAGGCGTCTTTGCATTGTCTGAGTTTCTTTTTTGTCTCTGATTGCCTGGGGGTCTCTGAGCTTCTTTTCCTTGTCTCGCATTCCCACGTCGTGTGCGTGACGGGGTAGGTACTTTTAAGCATGACTGTGACACTGGCCAATGTGTATGCAATGCATCTGCTTCCAAGAACACCGTAGCATCGCGGCTTTTGCTCTTTCCTCCCGCCTCTTTTCTTCTTCGTCTGTCTGTCTCGTGGCTTCTCTTTTTTGGGAGAGAGACAAAAAAAAAAAAAAAAAAAAAAATAAAATAAAATAAAATAAAATAAAATAATAATAGAAAAAAAAAGAGAAATAAAAATAAAGGGAAAAATAAAAGAAAATAAAAAACCTAAACTTATTAGCTATAAGGCTAGCTATAGAGCTATTTATATATCTTTATACCTCTTCTACTATAGCCCCTTCCTTAAACCCTTCCCCTCTTTATTTTATTACTACTATTATTATCCCCCCTCTCTCTATCCTTAAACCCCTTTACTACTGCCTTAAAGCTAGTGTAGGCCTTACTTACTTCTACTAAGGACTATTTTATTAAGTTATTTTATTGCTTTAATAAATAAATAATTTAGTTTATATAGACTAATATCTTATACTTAAAAATACTACTATAGCTAGCAGTTATAGTAAAGGCTTAATTTAAACTCTATATTAAAGCTAACTTAGCATTAATAAAGCGCTTAGCTATTTACTAAATAACTCTATATAAATTATACTATATAATATTAGTTATTAACACACCCTTACTAAGGGATTAAGTTAGACTTATATTAAACGCTATAAGATTACTTAGGTTATATTAAGCCTAAAAGTCTATAACTTTCTACACTATATTATAAACCACTGCTATATTAAGTAAGGCTTACCTTTAATTAGTATTTAACTTAGCTTTATATTTAACCCTAAACTTACTAAATATAATTTACTAAGCTATATATATTTAAAATAATTTAAACTAATATTTAAAATTTAAGTTAGCTACAGTAGCCTTACTATAAATCTATATTAAATACTTACTAAACTAATTATAGTAATAAATACTAAAATCTTCTATTTTAATAAAGTAGGGGGAGTATAGAAATACTTACTTTACACTCTATATAAATTAAAGTTAAAGCCTAAATAGGTATAGAGAGAGACTAAATACTTACTAAAGGGCCTTTAACTTTTAATTAACTAGCTATTTTCTTTACTACTTAGGATTAATATAACACTAAAGGTTTAAATTAGCCTTAATATAGGGACTAAAATAGCCTATATTAAATTTTAAAAGGGAAAGGGATACTTATAATTTTTTAATTAAATATAAAGAGAGAAAGAGAGAAAAAGAGAAAAAATCCTTAAAAGGGTCCCCTTTAATTTATAAAAAAAGAGTAGTATTTTAAATTACTTATTAAATTACTTATTAATATATTAAACCTATTTAAATAATTAATAATTACTATTCTACTACTATACTATACCTATACTGCCTATTATTAAGGCCTAATTTAATCCTATATTTAACACCTATTAAATTAATAACTCCTAATAATTTAATATATAATAATTACTTAATTTAGTAATTAATATACCTTTAAATTAGCAGCGTAGCTACGTTATAACCTATAACCTTCTGTAACCTTCTACACCCTTCTACATTGCCTTACGTTCTATAGTGCGTAGCTAACACACTATACCCCTTTTAATAACTTAGCTTAGCTTTAAATAAAGCTTAACTTAGGCCTATAGAGTCTTTACCCCTCCCCCCTTTAAATTTAATGTATTTTTATATACCTTTTTATATACACTACTTACGCCCTTTACTAAACTCCTTTTAATAACTATAGCTAAAGCTTAGTTAATAGTGTATTAATTTTTATAATAAACACTACTTAAAGCCTAATTTAAGCCTCTTTAGTACCTATATCTACTACTATATATAGGTTTTCCCTCTTATTCTAAGGTTTTTCCTATATAGGTCACTAAGATAAGGTACTAGCTAAGGGCTCTATGCCCCTTAGAGTAAATAAATAAATAAATAAATAAATACTAAATTATTTTAAGGTTAAATATAAAGAATTAATAAAACTTATAAAAAACTTTTGCGATTTTACCTGCACCACTATAGCAATATAAAATTAACTTTAAACTATTTAAAAAGTATAAAAAAAGATTTTTTATATTTATTTACCTCGCTCTTTAATATTATATTAATACTAAAGTATAGGTATAATAAGTACTAAAATATTAATAAATATTAATAATAAAAATTATAGTAGCTTTACTTATAGCTAATACTACTTTAATATAAATTAAGGTAAATTTATAATAAAATTATAAATTAAATTTATATTACCTTTAGTATATAAGCTAATATTAAATTATTTTTAAGTTAAATATAAAAAATTAATAAAACTTATTTTAATATTAATACTAAAAAGTATATAAAATATTATCCTTAATATAAATAATATAGCTATAATATATAGTTAATATAAAGCCTTTATATTTATTATTTTAAAGGCTTTCTCTCTTTTTTTAAATATAATTATTATTTAAAACTTTAAATAAACTATTAAATAAATAATTAAAAAGGTAATTAATAATAGCTTTACTATAAAATTAAATTAAATAAATATTATAATATAAAATATAACTATAATAATTATTTTAGCCTATACTATTACTATAGTAATACTACTTTAAATTTATTATAAAACTATTATTAAAGGATTTTTTATTTTTAAAATAGTTTAAAATAAATTCTTTAAAGATATTATTAAGGCTATTAACTATACTATAAAAATTAATACTATAATAATAATATATTAACTTTATAGTAGTAATACTATTAGTATCTTTTATAATATAATAAAACTTTATATTAAAAATATAACTTAAATTAAAACTATATTTAGTTTAAAAGTAATACTTAACTATTATTTTTTTAATATTATTATTAAAGGCTTTTTTAATTATTACTTTAAAGATTAAATAATAAATAAAATCTTATAAAACTTTATTAAAAATAATAGCTTAAAACTAATATAAATATAAATATAAAAACTTTATATAACCTTTATTAAGTTCTTTTTAATTATTAAAATTAATAAAATTAAAGTAGCTAATTATTTATATTACTTCAAAGTTATTTATAAAGTAAAAATATTTAAAGCTAAATTATAAAATAATACCCTTTATTTTTATTAATATTATAGCTACTTTTAATTTAAATATATTACTATATATGATAATATAATATTATATTATAGCTAATATAATATTAAGTATTATAAAGCTAAAGAGTTAGTTTATTTAGTTTTAATAAAGGTAATATAGAAATACTATATAAACTATATAAAATAGTATTTTACTTAATTATAATAATATAATATTATAAATAAGTAGTAATATTATATTTATAATATATACTTAAACTAACTTTAAACCTTTATTACCTTTTCTTTAATAATAAAAAAAAATAAATAAATAAAGGTTACTTTATATAATTAATATTATAATATTAATAACCTTTTATTATAAAAGGTATTACTATAAAAATATATTAACTAACTTTATATTTACTTATTTAATTTTTAATTAATATTAACTTAATAAAGTACTATAAAGGCCTTTTTTAATTAATAACTTATTTTTAATATAAGTTTAAATATATAGCTATTAACTTAATAGTCCCTTTAATATATATAACTAAAGTTATATATTAAAATATATAAAAGAAAACTTATTTTATATATTTAATACTAAAAACCTATACTAAAACTAATATTATTATAATATAAAAATTAAGTATAATTAATAAATACCCCTTTAACTTAAGCTTTAGCTATTATTAATTTATTATTTAAAGAGAATAAACTATATTATATATTTATTATTAATATAAAGCTATATTATAATTAACTGATAGTAGTATTAATTAATATATAATTAATATAATAGGCTATAATATATATTTAATATACTTTTTAATATATAAATTAAGCTAAACTATACCCTTTATTAAATTTATAATAATTATATTATAACTTTAAAGTATATTTATTAATAACTTTAATTAATATTACTTTTGATAAAATTATTATAATAAAATATTTATTTATTTATTTACACTAGCTAGGCTGTTTTAGCCTAGTATTTAGTACCTCTACTACTTAATCTATATAGAAAAAACCTTAGAGTAAAGAGAAAAACCTATATACCACTATAGGGTATCCGCCTTAGGGCTAGTGTAGTTCTTAGTAAGTGCTAACTATAAAAGTTAGTATATAGCTAGCTTATTTTAGCTAGCGGTATTAAAGAGTATATAGTATAAATAGTATTATTAAAATAATATAGTAAAGGGTTAAAAAGCTAGTAATAGTAGTATAGTATAATATTAAGAGAGGGAGGTATATTGCTTTTAATACTTAAGTTAAGGTTTAATTTAGTGCTACCCTATATTTAGTTAGTTACTGCTTTAATATTAAAAATTAACTATTAGCTTCTATAGAGGTTTATATAATGCTATAGAGACTATATAGTCTAGCTACTAGCTGCCTACTAATTACTAAAGGGGGGGGGGGGTTTAGCTAAAAAGAGGGCTCCCCTTGCCTTATTTAATATCTTCTTTTTTTTCTTTTTTTATTATTAAAAATTATAAATATCTCTCTCTCTCTTTACTATAGTAATTCTATATTAATATTAGTCTTACTTTAATTATATTATATTAAAGAAAATACTATTAAATTTAACTATTTAAAAAGGTATAAGTAGCTATCCCTTTTTTAACTTAATACTATAGTTAATTTACACTTAGCTTAAAGTATTATATAATCTCCTTTATTTACTTTATTTAATTAAGGTAAAAGATATTAATAAATAGTATTATAATTTATTTAATAAATATTTATATTAATACTAACCTAATTTTAATATTAATTTAATATATTTTTAATTAAGTAATAATAATACTTATTTTAAATATTTAAAGTAAAAAAAAGTCTATAAAAAAGTAAGTCTTTATTTAACTTAGTTTTAATATAAAGCTTAATTAATACTATAAATTAATTTAAATATTATAGCTTATAAAGAGGCTATTAAAAAAGTAATAAATATATAGAATTTTTATATTTTTAATAAAGCTATTAATATAAATTTACTTTAAATCTATATTAACACTACTATAGTAGTAATAGTATATATAAAATAATAAATATAAAGCTACTTAAAATATAGTAATATATTTTATATAGTAATATAATAAAGAAGTAAAGGGGAAATAAAGTAAAGCTAAATTAGCTTTATTTTAAAATAAAATAATACTATAGATATAGTATATTATTAATATTTTAAAAGAGTAAAATAATATTTCATAAAATATATATAGCTTTACTATAAAATTAATTTAAAATTAATATAAAGAGAGGGAGAGTAATAAAAGGGAGATAAAAATAAAAGTAAATAATATAAGTAAAGTAAAGTAGTAATAGGTATAAAGTAAGGCTAATATTAAGGTATAGCCTTTAGTTTTTCTTTTTATTTTTAAAAAAAAATAAATAAAGATAGTGGTTTAGTTTTATAATATATTTAGCTTAACTTTACACTAAGTCTAGCCTTAGTATATACTTTTACTATATAGTAGCTACCTCTTTTTTCTTAAAAGCTTTACTTATCAGCTATATCTTTCTTCTTTAAGGCCTTACTATAGTTTTATATTAATTTTAATATTGTATTGTATTTAGTACACTAGCAGCTATTTTTTATATAAGCATTTTATGCTCTTAGCTATATCTAGAACCTCTGCACTTAATTCTTTAGTAGAAAAACCTTATTAGGTTGCTAATTAATAATTACCTAAGTAATTATTAATTAGTTAGTTGCCTAATAAAGTGAAAAACCTACTAAATATATTTAAAATCTGCTTTTAGTCCCTATTTCTAACTATAAAATACCGGTTTAGCTATAAATTACTCTATAACTCCTTTTTTTTTTAGTTATTAATATATACCACTACTACCCCACTTTTTTTTATTCCTAATTACCTATTTTTTCCTAGTAATTACAGCTATAAACTAGCTTTATAACCTAAGAGCTAGGGGGTAATTTGCCTATTTATAATGTAAAAGTGACTAATCTACGTCACTTAGTTAGTAATAAATAAGTAGAGGGACTAGACCTACTTTTTTTACTGCTAATTAAGCATTAATTAGCTAAAAGTGGGGCCACCACTCCCCTTTTAGCTAATTAGGGTCTAATTTTTTTTAGTGCCCCTGCCTCTATAAACACACTAAGAAAAACCTATGTTCTATATAGGATTTAAACCTGTAACTGTAAGCGGTTATTTAGGCGCTTAACCACATCGCCACGGGACATTAATTTTAATATAAATTAATGTTAAAGGTATATCTCTTTCTTTTTAAAAGCCTTGCTTATTATTTATATTTTACTTTTTAAAGGCCTTACTATAGTGTTTTTAATATAAGTTAGCCTTAGAGATATACTTTTTTCTTTTTTAAAGCTTTATTTATTAGCTATATCTTTTCTCTTTAAAGCCTTATAAAGATATATAATAGTTATAGTGCAATATTAAAAAGGCTTTACTTCTCTAATAGTTCTAGTTTTATTACCTTTATAAGTAGTATATTAAAGTAAATTAAGGTAGTTTTTATATATTAATAAGCTATTTTATAAGAGATATAGCTAACTTATTAGAGTTAAGTATAATATATATATTATAATAGTTATAGAGTAAAAATAGCTTAGTGTTAATTAGTTATATATAATTATAAACTAAGTATAATAATAGAAGGTAGTAGTGGTTTTTAAAGTTAATTTAATAGTAGTAAATTAGTAAATCTATATTAAGTATATATTAAGAAAAGAGAAAGGAGTTAAGGCTAATTTTTTTTATATATATTTATATTAAAGCAGTGGATTTATACTTAGCTAGCCCTTTATAAAGCCAAATAACTTTTAAAGTAAATATAAATTAAAGCTTATATTTAACTACTATATATTTTAGCTAAGTTTAATATACTTTTACTATAGTTCTTTTATAGTATTAGTAATTCTTTTATTTAAAGGCTAAAGCTTTTATTAGTAAAGGCTTTATAAAGTAATTATATAGTTAAAATATAAATAGTATATATTTAAGGTAGTTATTTATATAAAGTAGTTAGCCTTAGTAATAGTAAAGGTAGTAATAAAGTTAGCTTATTACTATTATATAAGCGGTATATATTTTATTTACTATACTATTACTTTTAATTGTTTTATAAAAGCTAAGAGATTAAAAGTTTAAATATAGGTTAATTAAAGTAATTACTGCCTTAGTTTTAATAAAGAACTAAGGCGTAGCCTTAAATATATTAATAACTACCTTAAGGTATTTTAATTATTCAATAATAACTACTTTAATAATACCTTTTACTTTACTCCTTATTTTTATAGAGATATAGTATAAAGCTATATTATATATAACTATACTTTAAATTACCTATATATAAAAAAGGTAAGTATTACTAAGTAAATAGCTTTAAATAAATATTATTAACACTATAAGTATAAATTATTATTACTTTAGTTTTACTTTAACTTTTATTTAATATACTTATTAATATAGTTTTTAGTAAATTTAAACTTTAAAAAACTAAGCTAATTAAATAAGCTATATTATAGTAGTGCTAAGTTAAACTAATGTTATAATTATTATATACTTTTAGGTAAAATAAATTAATTTACTCTTTTAAAAGTAGAAATTAAGGCTAAACTTAAAGGACTACTTTTAATATATACTTTATATATCTTTAAATTATTTCTATATCTTCTTTACTATATATTTATAAATAAAGATATTTATATTATTAAAGAAGCTAAGGATAAATATAAATTATATAGCTTAAAGCTTTTAATATAAAGGTACTATATAAAGTAAGAAGAGAATAAAGAAAATTAGTAACCTTTATAAAACCTTAGTCGTAATAAATAGAGCTTTTATTAATTAATTATTAAAGAAGAGTGTGAGGAGCTCACAAGACTAGCCCGCAGCGACTCCTCGTCGCCGGTGCTTAGTTACACACTCAGTATATAAACCCTAAGTAGCGTGTATATAAGGGGAAAAGACTTAGAAGAAGTAAGCTTTAGTTAATATACTAGTCCCTATATCGCCTTTACCTAGCCACCTTATTAACACCTAACAAAGAGGTAAGTAATATAATTAATAGTAAAGGCTTAAATTTACACTATTATTTAAGTAAATATACTAAAAGTTAAGAGAATATAAAAGAGGCAGTAGTAGTAAATAGTATTAAAGGCTATAGATATATTAAGTTAAAGTAATAATATAATTTTACTATAATACTACGCTATCTTTACTAATTTTATAAATACACTAAAGGTAACTTCTATAAAGTAATTAACTTTATTCCTTATTTAAAGGTCTAAAAGCGTACCTTTTAACTTAGCTATAATAATAAGCTAAGCTACTACTATTATTTCTAATACTTTACTTACTATATTTAAAAAAGAGATTAAGCGCTATACCTTAGCTTATTATTATTTAGCTAGTGGTTTTCTTAGCTTATAAAGGATAATAACTTTTACCTTTTAGTATAGTTTTAAGTAGTATTTAATATGATAGTATTTATTTAGTAAATAAGCTAGTATTTCTATAAAAGGTTTTTTATAAGCTTTAAAAAATTTAGCTAAAAGGTTATTAATACTTAATGCTTTTTAATTAATAAAGCTTTTAATAATTCTATAGACTTTATTAATATTAAAGCAGTCTTTTAGTAGAAATATAGTATTATTAAGCTAAGTATTAAAGTTATTAAAGATATTAATAATTTAAGCTATAAAAAAAAGAAAAAAATATTTTATAAAAATAGTGGCTTTATTTTAATAAAAGAAGGCAGTAATAGTGTTTAAGCTATTCCTTAAAAGGAGATTAAGTATTTACTATTATTTTAAAGAGAGTTTACTTTAAAGCTATATTTAATATTTAAGTTTCTAAAGGTTGCTTTAATAAGTAAAAGCAGTGTATACTATAGCTTACTAAAAGCTATATTATTTATTATAAATAACTTAGAATTATATCTAAGCTGCTTTAAATATAAGTTATTAATTAGCTTTAGTTTATAATAACTACTAATATTATAGCGCCTATTTTACATTTTATATTACTTACTTTATTTTATAGTTCTACTATAAATTTAGTTTAAAGCTACTTTAAAGTCTATATAGAACTACTATTTACACTATTATTTAAAGCTTATTTATAATTTATTTAGTGTATATATTAATCTCCTATAGTATTAAAAGTAAGACTTTAATATAGTTAGTTTAAAGCTATATTACTGCTTTAATTATAACTAATTTTTAATTTATTTTTAACTACTTAAATATATAGCTATAGCTAAGCCTTTTATTATTATTAGTATTAACTTATATAAACTATAGAATATAGTTAAACTTAGTAAAGTTAAGGCCTTTTAAATATTTAATAATTATATTAAAAGTAGCTTAAGTATAGTTAATAATACTATTATATTTACTATAGAAAAACTATATAACTTCTTTTTATAATATAGTAAGCTTAAGTTACTATTACTTTATTATTAATAAAAGGAGTTTATTACTTAATAATATTTAGCTATAGTAGTTTTATAAAAGGTAGTATTAATTAAAGTTACTTATAAATATACTTTAAGGTTATGATATAGCTACTATAAATTTAATAAAGAGTATAGTTTAGCTTAATTTATATATTAAAGAGTATATTAAGTATATTTATTTATTTATTTATTTATTTACTCTAAGGGGCATAGAGCCCTTAGCTAATACCTTATCTTAGTAATCTATATAGAAAAAACCTTAAAATAAAGGGGAAAACCTATATATAATAATAAGTATAAGTACTAAAGGGGCTTAAGTTAAGCTTTAAATAGTGCTTATTATAAAAATTAATATATTATTAACTAAGCTTTAGCTATAGTTATTAAAAGAGGTTTAATAAAAGGTATAGGTAATATATATAAAAAGGTATATAAAAATATATTAAATTTAAAGGGGGGGGGGTAAGGACTTTATAGGCCTAAGTTAGGCTTTATTTAAGGCTAAGTTAGGTTATTAAAAGAGGTATAGTATATTAGCTATATATTATAAAGTATAAGGTAATATAAAAGAGTATAAAAGGTTATAAAAGGTTATAGGTTATAATATAGCTATATTATTAATTTAACGGTATATTAATTATTAAATTAAGTAATTATTATATATTAAATTATTAAAAGTTATTAATTTAATAAGTACTAAATATAGAATTAAATTAGGCCTTATTAATAAATAATATAAGTATAGTATAGTAGTAAAATAGTAGTTATTAATTACTTAAATAAGTTTAGTATATTAATAAATAATTTAATAAGTAATTTAAAGCACTGCTTTTTTTTATAAATAAAGGGAATCTCTTTAAAGGTTTTTTCTCTTTTTCTCTCTTTTTCTTTTTATATTTAAATAAAAATTATAAATATCCCTTTCTTTTTTAAAGTTTAATATAAAGCTATCTTAATCTTTATATTAAGGCTAGTTTAAACCCTTAATATTATATTAATTCTAAATAATAAAGAAAATAGCTAATTAATTAAAAGTTAAAAGCTTTTTAATAAGTTTTTAATCCCTTTTTATACCTATTTAAGCCTTAACTTTAATTTATATAAGGTATAAAGTAAATATACCTTTACTCCCTTTACTTTAATAAAATAAAAAACCTTAATATATACTATTATAATTAATTTAATAAGTATTTAACTTAAGCTTATAGTAGTATTATAGCTAACTTAAATTTTAGATATTAGTTTAAACTATTATAAATATATATAGTTTAGTAAAGTATATTTAATAAGTTTTTAAAGTTTAATATAAAGTTAAGTTAAATATTAATTAAAGTAAGCTCTATTTAATTTAATAATAGTTTATAATATAATATAAAAGGTCTTTAACTTTTAAATATAATATAATTTAAACTATTTTATAAAGTTTAATATAAGTTTAATTTAACTTTTTAATAAAAATATAGTAATAGCTAACTTTATATAATATAACTTATATAAAGTTATTTAGTAAATAGTTTAATACTTTATTAATATTAAAGTAGCTTTAATATAAAGCTTAAGTTAAGCCTTTATTATAACTACTATATATAATAGTGTTTTTAAATATAAAATACTAGCCTATATAAGCTATATTATTAATATATTAAAGTAATATAATAAGCTAATAAAGTAGTTTTTAATAAAGGTAGTTAATATTTATAATAATATTATATTAAAAAGAAATAAAGAAAAAGAAAAAAAGAGAAGAAAAGAGAGAAGTAAAGAGAAAGAGAGGCTAAAGTAAAGGCTATAGTAAAAGAGAGATAGAGATATATAGATAGCCTTATAGGTAGCTTTATAGCTATTAAACTAAGAGTTTGTTTTTATTTTTTCTTTTATTTTTTATTATTTTTTAAAAAGTTTTAATAAAATAAAATAAAATAATATATAGTTTAGTATAGTTATATATTAATATTAATGTAAATACTAAGGTATAATATAATAATAGTTTAAAGTAGTAAAGGTAAAGTAATAAAAAGGCCTATATTAAGTTTATATTAAAAACTAAAAAGTACTATTATTTATTATTATTTCTCTTATAAAGTAAAGGTAAATTAAAAGTATAAAAGCTAATTAGTTTTAAAGAGCTACTTTATTAAGTATTATATAAAGCTAAGTTAATTAAAGGTAATATAAATTTCCTTTAAGTTTTAAATTAAGTTTACTTTAAATTTTAAAAAGTAAAAGTAATTATATTTAAAGTATTAAAAAATAAAGTAATAAATATTTTTATAGTTACTTTAATAGTAATATATTAATAAATTTATATTACAAATATAGTAAAAGTAAAGAAAGCAGTTAAAGCTAATCTTTTTAATATAAAGTTAAATTAAAGCTAATAATTTAAACTTAATAAAATAATAGTAAAGTTAAAGTACTGTTTTTTTAAAGTAAATATTTAAATTTTATTTAGCTATAGTAAAGTATTAACTTAAATATTAATAGGCTATTAAAGCTTATTTTTAAAGCTATTACTCTTTTTAATTTAATTTTAGTGTTTTAAATATAAAAAATATAGTAAAGTTTAATAAAGGCTAAGTTAAAAGTAATATATAGTTAATATAGAGCTATCTTTTATATTAAATATTATATTAAAAGTAAGTTACTATTAAAGTATAGGCTATTTAAATTTTATTAACTATTTTATTTACTTTAATTTTATTATAGAATTATTAAATATAGTAGTTAAAGTATAGATTTAAAAAAGGGATTATTACTTTAGTTTTAATTAAAAACTATAGTATAGCTTTATAAATATTAATAAAAATATAAAGATATTAAGTTTACTTTATAGTAAAGGCTTTAATAATATCTTTAGCTATATCTTTATATTTAATTAAAGTATAATATAAGCCTATATTATAGTTAATAAAGCTTTAAATAACTTAAATATAAAGGAGTTTAAATTTATATAGTAAATAGCTTTAAATAAATATAAAAAGTATAGTAAAAGTAAGTTATTATTATATTAATTTTATAGTAAACTTAAGTTAATAAGCCTTTTATTAAAGTTTATAGTAAATTTAAATATTAAGGAAATAAGCTAACTATATTAGCTAAACTATTATAGTTTTAAGTTAAATTAATATTATTATTAGCTATTTTTTTTATTAAAGTAAATAAATTTACTTTTTTATAAATAAAACTTTAAGCTTAATTTATAAAACTATTTTTAATAAACTACTTAAGTAGTTTTAAATTAAGCTTAAGTCTTTTTTATTATATAGCTATATATTAAAATATTAATATTATTAAAAAAGCTAAGTATTAATATAAAGTTAACTATTATAAGTTTAATATAAAGTAAAATAATATAAAGAAAAAAGAGAATTAAAGATATAAAGAACCTTTAAAGAACCTTTATAAGTACTATATAAAGGGCTATTATTTAGCTATTAAATATAAAGTAAGCTTTATATAATATAATAAAGGCTTAAGTTTAGTATACTATTTATATAAAAAGTTTAATAAAGACTATTATATAGGTAAGTTTTATATAATATACTATATTAAAGGTAGTTAAAATATTAAGCTAAAGAGGTAATATAATACCGCTATAATATTATATTATATATATAGCTTTTATTAAAATAATAAGAGCTATCTTTATAAAATAATTAATATAGTTATTTATTTAAAGCTTTAAAAGAGCGCTACTCTCCTTAGCTATATAGATAATTTATATTATTACTACTGCTTTTAATACTTTATTTATAATATTAATAAAAGAGATTAATCTTTATATATTAATATACTTTCTTTCTTTAAATAACTTTTTTAGTTTATAAAGGACTATAACTTTAGCCTTTTAAAATAAAGCTAGGTAGTGCTTAATGTAGCAATATATATTTAATAGGTTAGAAAGGACGTTAATAAGCGGTTTACTATAGGCTTTAAGGAACCCCACTAGGAGCTTATTAAGTCTGGGGGCTTTCTAGCTAGCTAGTCCCTTAATTATGTTATATATCTCTAAGGCTGTAAAGCGGTCTTCCTCTAGGAACGCGGCGGAGTTAAGTTAGGGGCCGAGGTTAGCCGGTATATCGTCTGTGCTATATAGTCTTTATAATATTATATAAATCTCTATAGAAGCTAATAATTAATTTTTAATAATAAGGCAGTAACTTACTAAATATAAAGTAGTATAAGGTTAAACTTTAATTAAAGTATTTATTTATTTATTTATTTATTTAATTACTTTAGGGGGCATAGAGCCCTTAGCTAGTACTTTTTTTTAATAACCTATATAGAAAAAACCTTAAAATAAAGGGGAAAATCTATATATAATAATAGATATAGATATTAAAAGGGCTTAAATTAAGCCTTAAGTAATATTTATTATAAAAATTAATATATTACTAACTAAGCTTTAACTATAGTTATTAAAAGAAGTTTAATAAAAAGTATAAGTAATATATATAAAAAGGTATATAAAAATATATTAAATTTAAAAAAAAAGAGTAAAGACTTTATAGGCTTAAGTTAAGCTTTATTTAAAGCTAAGCTAAGTTATTAAAAGAGATATAGTATATTAACTATATACTATAAAATATATAGTAATATAAAAAGGTATAAAAGGTTATAAAAGGTTATAAGTTATAATATAGCTATATTACTAATTTAAAGGTATATTCATTACTAAATTAAGTAATTATTATATATTAAATTATTAAAAGTTATTAATTTAGTAAGTATTAAATATAAAATTAAGTTAAGCTTTAGTAATAAATAATATAGGTATAGTATAGTAATAAAATAGTAGTTATAAATTACTTAATTAAGTTTAATATACTAATAAATAATTTAGTAAATAATTTAAAGTATTACTCTTTTTTTATAAATAAAGAGGACCCTTTTAAAGGTTTTTTCTCTTTTTCTCTTTTTTTCTTTTTATATTTAAATAAAAATTATAAATATCCCTTTCTTTTTTAAAGTTTAGTATAAGGTTATTTTAATCTCTATATTAAAGCTAGCTTAAACCTTTAATATTATATTAATTTTAAGTAATAAAGAAAATAGCTAATTAATTAAAAGTTAAAGGCTTTTTAATAAGTTTTTAATCTTTTTTTATACTTATTTAAGCCTTAACTTTAATTTATATAAAGTATAAAGTAAATATACCTTTACTCCCTTTATATTAATAAAATAAAAGACTTTAGTATATATTACTATAATTAATTTAATAAATATTTAACTTAAACTTATAGTAAAGGTACTATAGTTAACTTAGATTTTAAATATTAGTTTAAACTATTATAAATATATATAGCTTAATAGAGTATACTTAATAAGTTTTTAAGGTTTAATATAAAGCTAAGTTAAATATTAATTAAAGTAAGCCTTATTTAACTTAGTAGCAGTCTATAATATAGTATAAAAGGTCTTTAACTTTTAGGTATAATATAATTTAAACTATTTTATAGAGTTTAATATAAGTTTAATTTAACTCTTTAATAAAGATATAGAAATAGCTAACTTTATATAGTATAATTTATATAGAGTTATTTAATAGATAACTTAATGCTTTATTAATACTAAGGTAGCTTTAGTATAGGGCTTAAGTTAGGCCTTTACTATAACTACTATATATAGTAGCGTTTATAAGTGCGGTATACTAGCCTATATAGGCTGCATTGCTAGCGCGCTAGAGCGACACAACGAGCTAATGGAGCAGTCCCTAGCGGAGGTGGTTAATTAAAGTATTAAAAGTAATATATTACTCTTTATTACTACTATAATATATTATTACTATTAAATTTCTATTTCTTTACTATACTACTTTAATAATATTATTTATTTATATATTTCTTAGTAATATTAGCTAAAATAAGCTAGCTATATATTAATACTTATAATTAATAATTACTTAAAGCTACCTTAGCTTTAAGGTAAATACTTTATAGTAATATATAGGTTTTCCCCTTTATACTAAGGTTTTTTCTATATAAATTAAGTAGTAGAGGTATTAAATATTAGGCTTACTACAGCCTAGCTAGCGTATATATAATAATAATAATAATATAAGCTTTATTATTTATTTTAATATAAATATTAATTAATAATTAATAATAACTATAGATTTATATTAGTTTTATTAAAAAAATAAGCTTTTAAATTTTTTTCATTTTAAGCTAAGTTTTAGTTTTATATTATAAATAAAAACTTTAAAGATAGGATTTTTATTAATAAAAAAAGATTTATTTTAATTAAAAAAGGTTTAAAAAACTTTATTTATAAGCTAGGTTTATTTTTTTTATTTGAAAAAACCTTTATTTTTATTATTTATCATAATATACTTTCTTTCTATTTTTCTATCTTTTTAATTACTTTAAATTAATAAAAAAAAGTTTTTTTAACTTTATAAATTAAATTAAATTATATTAAATATTTAAAATAACTATGATTAAAAACGTATTATTAAATAGAAGAAAGAAAATAATAATTTTAATTTAATAATAAAATTTAAATACTTTAACTTTAATAATTTATTAAAAATGATTAAAAGCTATTATAATATAATTTTCTTTATTTTAAAATTTATTTAAAATAATATAATTAATTTTTATAATATATCTTTTATTAAACTTAATAATATATTTATATATTATATATAAAATTACTATAATAAAGATTATAAAGCTAAGTAAACCTTTAAAAACCTTTAAAATAACTTTATTAAATAAACTTTATAAAACTTTAAAAATTAATACTTTAATATATTAAATTCTTTTAAATGTTCTTTAAAAGAAGCATTTAATTTAAAAAAGAAATAAAAATATTAATTACTAAGCTTTTATATAAAACTGAATTCTTTATAGAAAAATTAATAACTAAGCTTTTAAAAATTACTTTTTAATTATAACTTTATTTATAAATAATAATATATTTATTTATTATTATATTAAATTAAAGGTAACTTTTTTAAAGCTTTTATATATTATATAACTATAGCCTTTAAAATATTAAATTATAAAAACTTTTTTAATTTTGCTTACACTACTATAATAATATAAAATTAACTTAAAACTATTTAAAAAGTATAAAAAAAATCCTTTTTATTTATTTACCTTTCTCTTTAATAATATATTTATATTAAAATATAAGTATAATAAATATTAAAATACTAATAAATTTTAATTATAAAAATTATAATAACTTTACTTATAATTATTATTATTTTAATATAAATTAAAGAAAATTTATAAAAAACTATAAGTTAAATTTATATTATTTATAATAAATAAATAAATAACTAAATATAATAAAGAAACTTTTACGATTTTACTTATACTGTAATAGTATAGTAGAATTAACTTAAATTAACTTAAAAAGCTAATAAAAAGTTTTATAATATTTATTTACTCTTTTTTATAATAGTATATTAAGCTTAAAGTATAAATATAGTAAGTAATATAATAATAATAAATATTAATATAAAAAACTATAGCCTTTTATAAAGTTTTTATAATTCCTTTATTTATTATAATAAGTTTATAGTAAAAACCTAAATTAATACTATAGCTAATATAGCTTAAAATTAAATACTAATTTATTTATAAATAAAATATAATAATATTTTTAAGCTTATACTAACCTTTTTATTAAAAAAAGTCTTAAAGGTTATTTTATATATTATTAATATAGAAATAATATAAGCCTATTATAAATAATTTATTAACTTTATATTAAACTTTTAAAAATTAATTATAACTATTAACCTTAAAGTAATAGTTAAATAAATAATTAAAAAAGCTACTTAATTTAAATTTATATTAACTATAATATAGATTAAAATTATAGCTAATAGTATTCTTTTAATAATTAATAAATATATTTATTTAGCTACTTTTATAGTAATATTACTTTATATTTATAAAAAAACTATTATTAAAGGTAATATAATTAATAAAGTAATTAAATAATATAGCTTAATAAATATTATTAATACTATAAATTAAGCTATAAATAAAGATATTATTATAGCTATAAAATACCTTTATAGTAATAATATAGTTATTATTTTTAAAAATATAGCTTAACTTTATATTAAAAATATAAAATAAGTTTAAATTACTTTAAGCTTAAATATAATACTAAATTAATATATATTTAATATTATTATTAAAGAATTATCTATTAATTATATATATTAAGTTATTAAAGAAAATAATTTTTATAACTTTACTATTATTAATAATAGTAATATTATTAAAGTAGTAATATAAAAACTTTATAGTATTATAATATAAGCTTTATTTATATTTAAAATTAAAGATATTAATATAATTAATAAACTATACTATAAAGTAGTAATTTAATATTTATTTATTAATTATAAATAATATAGGTTTAATTTATACTTTAATTATAAATTTACTTTAATTTATATAAAAGTAATATTAACTATAAGTAAACCTATTATAATTTTTATTATAAATATTTATTAATACTTTAATATTTACTATCTTTATACTTTAGTATTAATATAATATTAAAAAGAGAGGTAAATAAATATTAAAAACATTTTTATACTTTTTAAATAGTTTAAAGTTAATTTTATATTATTATAGTAGTGTAAGCAAAATTATAAAAGTTTTATATTCTTTATATATAACTAAAAAGCTTATCTTCATTATATATTTAAAGTAAAATAGATAATCTTTAATTACTTATTCTTTAAATATTAAAAACATATGTTTTAAATTACCTTTTACTATATAATAATTAATTATTTTATAATTAAAGAAAAGAGGTAAAGGGAGAGAGAGTAGTATAGTAATAATAAAGGTTTTATTAATATTAAATAAATTTATATTAAGGCATTAAAGACATTATACTTAAATTAATATGATAGTATAATGTAGTATAAAAGAGAAATAATAATATAAATAAGTAAATAATATATAAAAATAAAATAATAAAAAATGATTTGTTTTTAAATTTAAAGTAAAGTATTTATAAAATAAATAAATTAATAAAGAGATAATAAATAAAAAAAAGAATTTTCAAAGAAATTAAAAGTATAAAAAAGAAAAAGAAAAGGGAATAAATAAAGATATAAAAGGGGTTTTTATATTTATTTCAATACTTTAAATAATTATAATAAATTAATACTTAGCTTACTTATTATTTTAATTTTAAAGCTAGCTTATAATACTTTAATATTATTAAGCTTACTGTTTAATAACTATAAATTAATATTATAAATATTATAAACTATTTATATAAATATAGAGCTAAGGAAAGATAGAGCTTATATATACTTACTTTATTATAAATAAATACTTTTTTATACTTATTAAAGCTTTAATAAAGTAATTAAAAGGGGCCTATATAATAAATTTAAGCTAATAGTTAAAATCTTTATTAAAGGCTTATTATTATTTTATTATAATTTATAAAGTATAAATATAAAGGTATACTTAAGGTATATTTAAAGTATATAGAATATATAAGCTAATAAGGAGGCCTATTTTAGAAGCCTCTTCTCTCTTCTTTATAGTTACTAATTAATTTATTAACACTAAATTACAGTAGCTATGTAAGCTAGTTTATAATAAGTATTATATAATATTAAAGTAGTTAAATATAGCTTAAATTTCTTTCAAGTTTTAAATTAACTTTACTTTAAGTTTTAAAAAGTAAAAGGAATTAAAATTAAAGCATTAAAAAATAAAGTAATAAGTGTTTTTATAGCTTCTTTAATAATAATAAGTTAATAAATTTAAATTAAAAATATAGTAAAAGTATAAAAAGGTATTAAAGATAATTCTTTTAATATATAGTTAAATTAAAGCTAATAATTTAAACTTAATAAAATAATAATAGAATTAAAGTATTGTTTTTTAAATAAAAGTTAAAATTTTATTTAAAAATAGTAAATTTTTAATATAAATATTAAAAAAAGTAAGCTTTTAATTTTTATATTATTAAATTTTTTAATTAAGTTTTAATATTTTAAAGATAAATAATATAGTAAAGTATATTATTAATTAAGTTAAAAGTAATATATATTCATTTTAAATTTAATGCTATTATTTATTTTAAATACTATAGTAAAGCTATATTAATATAAATATATAAGCTATTTAAATTTTATTAACTATTTTATTTACTTTAATTTTATTAAAAAAGTATTAAATACAATAATGAAAATATAAATTTAAAGGAAAATAGCTAATTTAATTTTAATGAAGTATTATAATATAGCTTGATAGATTTTAATAATAATATAAAGGTATTAGGTTTATTTAATAATAAAGGCTTTTATAAGACCTTTAATAATATTTTTATATTTAATTAAAGTATAATATAAGCCTATTTTATATATAATAAAGCTTTAAATAATTTAAATATAAAAAAGCTAAGATTTATACAGTAAATAGCTTTAAATAAATATGAAAAGTATAATAAAAGTAAGTTATTATTATATTAATTTTATAATTATAATAAATTTTAATTAATAGGCTTTTTATTAAAGTTTATAATAAATTTAAATATTAAAACAGTAAATAAATTATATTAATTAAATTAATATAATTTTATTTAAATTAATATTCTTATTAATTATTTATTTTTAATTAAATAAATTAATTTACTTTTTTATTAATAAAAGTTTAAATTAGATTTATAAAATAATTTTAATAAACCTTATATATAGCTTAAAGCTAAGCTTATATCTCTTTTATTATATAGTTATATATTAAAATATAAATATTATTAAAAAAGCTTAATATAAATATAAAGTTTATTATTATTAATTTAATATTAAGTAAAGTAATATAAAATAAAAAAAAGAATTAAAAATATAAAAAACCTTTAAAGAATTTTTATTAAAACTATATAAAGTACTATAATTTAATCATAAAGAAAAAGTACAGTTTATATAATATAATAAAGGTATAGATTTAATATATTATTTATAGAAAGAAATTAATAAATACTATAATATAAGTAAATTAAGTATAATAAACTATATTAAAGGCTATTAAAGTATTAAGCTAAGAAAGTGATAGAGTTTTATTATAATATTAAGCTATATAAGTAACGTTTATTAAAACTATTAAAGCTACTTTTATAAAGTAATTAATATAAGTATTTATTTATAGCTTTAAAAAGGTATTACTTTTTATAATTTTATAAATAATTTATATTATTATTATAGTGTTTAAGACTTTATTTATAATATTAAAAAGGAGATTAATTATTATATTTTTATTTATTTTCTTTTTTTATATATTTTATTTAATTTGTTAAGAGTTATAATTTTAGCTTTTTAAAATAAAGCTTAGGAAAAAAAACTTTCGCAATTTTACTTACACTATAGTAGCGTTATAGAATTCACTTAAATTAACTTAAAAAGTTAATAAAAAGTTTTACTATATTTATTTATCTTTTTTTATAATAATGTATTAAGCTTAAAGTATAAGTATAGTAAGTAATATAATAATAATAAATATTAATATGAAGAACTATAGCTTTTTATAAAGTTATTATAATTACTTTATTTATTATAATAAGTTTATAATAAAAACCTAATTTAATACTATAATTAATATAACTTAAAACTAAATATTAATTTATTTATAAAAAAAATATAATAAAATTACTAAACTTATACTAATCTTTTTATTAAAAAAAGTTTAAAAGGTTATTTTATATATTATTAATATAGAAATAATATAAGCTTATTATAAATAAATTATTAACTTTATATTAAACCTTTAAAAACTAATTATAATTATTAACCTTAAAGTAATAGTTAAATAAATAATTAAGAAGGCTACTTAACTTCAATTTATATTAGCTATAATATAGGCTAAAATTAAAGCTAATAATATTATTTTAATAATTAATAAATATATTTACTTAACTATTTCTATAGTAATATTACTTTATATTTATAAAAAAGACTATTATTAAAGGTAATTAAATTAATAAAGTAGTTAAATAATATAATTTAATAAATATTATTAATACTATAAATTAAGCTATAAATAAAAATACTATTATAGCTATAAAATACCTTTATAATAGTAATATAGTGATTACTTTTAAAAATATAGCTTAACTTTATATTAAAAATATAAAATAAGTTTAAATTACTTTTAGCTTAAATATAATACTAAACTAATATATATTTAATATTATTATTAAAGAATTCTTTATTAATTATATATAATAAATTATTAAGAGAAGTATTTTTTATAACTTTATTATTATTAATAGTAATAATATTATTAAAGTAATAATATAAAAACTTTATAATATTATAATATAAGCCCCCTTTATCTTTAAAATTAAAGATATTAATATAGCTAATAAACTATATTATAAAGAAGTTATTTATAAAGCTAAAATATTTAAAGTAAAATTATATAATAAAGCCCTTTTTCTTTATTAATATTATTAATACTTTATATTTAATTATATTATTATATATTATATTATAACTTTATATTATAGCTACTATATTACTATTAAATATACTTTTAAAACTAATTACTTAGCCTTTATAAATATAAAGTAAAAGTAATATTTTAATTATTTAAATATTTACTTTATTTAATTAAAGTACTATTTAATTATTAATAATAAATAAATAAAAGCCTATAATATATATGTAAATTAATTTTATAGCTTTATAACTTTATTTATATTAATGTTTAAAAATCTAAATAGCTAAATTAAGGTTTGAATTTATAGCTATTATAAATAAATAAATAATATCTTTTTAAATAAAGCTTTATTATAAAAGTATAGTAAATATCTTTAAAGTAGCTATAATTAATATTTAAACCTTAATATAACCTTTATATTATTATTATTAAAGCTTTAAAGGATTATTAAGGCTTTTTTTAGGTATTATATTAATATTAAGTTTGTTTTTTTATTATAAAAAACCTTTTTATCTTTTATTTAATATAATATTATAAATAATATATTAAAATATATAAAAGAAAATATAATTTATTTACTTAGTATTTAGGTTTTAATTTAAAACTAATATAATAATAATTTAAAAACTATATAATATTAATAAAAACTTTTTAAACTTAAGCTTATATTTTTATTAAATTATAGTTTAAAGTAAAAAAATAGCTATTTATATTTACTATTAATAAAGCTTTAAATTATAGTTAATATAGTTTAATATTAATTAATATACTATAACTTTTTATAATATTAATATTTACTTTATTTACTTCTTTACTTATTATTATAATTTAATAACCCCCTTTTATAACTTTATTATAAAGCTATTATATTATTAATATATTTTTATTAATAACTTTAATTAATATTACTCTCTTTAAAAATTAATATAGCTATATATTACTTAATAATAATAAACTTTTAATAGTTATAAATTAATAATAATTTAAATTTATTATATTATAAAGTAAAGTAATATAGTAAATATAAAGTAAAAGAGATAGTATTATTAACTATATTTAATTTTTTATTAATTTTTAAACTTAAGTTTTAAAAATATTAAACTTTATTAAATTTAACTATATTTTATAGCTTATTTATATTATATTTTATAACTACTACTTTATAATTAATATAATTAAACCCTTTATTACTTTACATAGCTTTAAATAAATAAAATATTTATTATTTTAAAAGTAATATACTACTTTTACCTCTCTTTTACTTTAGCTATTTTTAAAACCCTTTATTAAATTAATTTTTTTATTATTAAATTTATAATAAAACTTATTATTATTATTACTTTATTTATATTAAAAGGCCTTTATAATACTTTTAAATTATAGTTATAATAAACCTTTAAAGTTTATAATATTATTTATAATATAAAATACACTTAATAACTTTAATAATATTATTATACTAAAGTAAGCTAATAAACTATTATTAATATAGCTTTATATTAAAAATAAGTTATTTATAAAGAATAATATAGCTTTTAGTACAATATAGTAATAAATATAATAATAAAGAAAAATAACCTTTAAAAATTAAAATAATAAACTTAACTTTATAATAGTTTATTATTTAAAACTATTTAAGTTTTAAACCTTTACTATAATAATAATAGTATATTTTTAACTATATTTTACTATAATAAAATAGAAGTATTCTTTAATAAATTCTTTTTAACTTTAATTATTTATATAAATAATATATTAGCTATATTTAACCTTTAACTTAACTTTATTATATTTTTAAAGAAAAATTACTTTATTACTTTAAAGATATATAATATTATTACAGAGCTAATTAATTAAAAAGCTTTTAAACTTAATAAACTTTTAATAAAGTTTTTTAAAGCTTATAGTAAACTATTTATTTATATTTTCTTTAACGTTTTTTATATATACTATTATATTAAATACTA
The DNA here is from genome assembly GCA_018360145.1 of Claviceps africana. Lineage (NCBI taxonomy): Eukaryota > Fungi > Ascomycota > Sordariomycetes > Hypocreales > Clavicipitaceae > Claviceps > Claviceps africana. The sequence goes on along the minus strand of SRPY01000365.1, from coordinate 6,376 downwards.
CTTAATATTATTTTAAAAGGCTAAAGTTATAGTTTTTTATAAATTAAATAAGTTTTTTAAAGAAAGAAAGTATATTAATATTTAAAAATTAATCTCCCTTTTTAATATTATAAATAAAGTTTTAAAAGTAGTAATAATAGTATAAATTACCTATATAGTTAAAGAAAGTAATACTTTTTTAAAGCTTTAAATAAATAATTATATTAATTATTTTATAAAAATAGCTTTTATTATTTTAATAAAAGTAATATATATAGTATAGTATTATAGTAGCATTACTTTACTTTTTTAGTTAAATATCTTTACTACCTTCAATATAGTATATTATATATAACTTACTTATATTATAGTCTTTACTAAACTTCCCGCTTAAATAGTACACTAAACCTAAGCCTTTATTGTATTATATAAAGCCTACCTCACATTTAATAGTTAAATAGCAACCCCCTATACGTCTCTATACCTCTCCTACTACAGCCCCTTCCTTAGACCCCTCCCCTCTCTACTTTATTACTACTACTATTATCCCCTCTCTTTTTACTTTTAACCCCCTTTACTATTACCTTTATATTAATATAAGCCTTAGCTATCTTTATTAAAGACTATTTTAATAGTTTACTTTATTACTTTAATAAATAAGTAATTTAATTTATATAAACTAATATTTTATATTTAAAAATACTACTATAGCTATTAATTATAATAAAGGCTTAATTTAAGCTTTATATTAAAGCTAACTTAATATTAATAAAGTATTTAATTATTTATTAAATAACTTTATATAAATTATACTATATAAAGTTAGTTATTACTATATCTTTATTAAGAAATTAAATTAAATTTATATTAAATACTATAAAGTTATTTAAGTTATATTAAGCTTAAAAGTTTATAACTTTTTATATAACATTATAAACTATTATTATATTAAATAAAGCTTACTTTAATTAATATTTAACTTAATTTTATATTAAATTTTAAATTTATTAAATATAATTTATTAAAGTATATATATTTAAAATAGTTTAAATTAATATTTAAAATTTAAATTAATTATAATAACTTTACTATAAGTTTATATTAAATACTTATTAAATTAATTATAGTAATAAATATTAAAATCTTTTATTTTAATAAAGTAAAAAAAGTATAAAAATACTTACTTTATACTTTATATAAATTAAAGTTAAAGCTTAATTAAATATAAAGGGAAATTAAAAATTTATTAAAGGGCCTTTAACTTTTAATTAATTAACTATTTTCTTTATTATTTAAAATTAATATAATATTAAAAGTTTAAACTAACTTTAATATAAAGATTAAAATAGCTTTATATTAAATTTTAAAAGGGAAAGAGATATTTATAATTTTTAATTAAATATAAAAAAAAAGAAAAAAAAAGAAAAAAAAACCTTAAAAAGGTTTCTTTTATTTATAAAAAAGAGATAATACTTTAAATTATTTATTAAATTATTTATTAATATATTAAACTTAATTAAAAAATTATTAACTACTATTTTATTACTATATTTTATTTAAATTACTTATTATTAAGGTTTAACTTAAGCTTATATTTAAGGCGAATTTAATTAATAGCTTTAAATAATTCTATATATAATAATTACTTAATTTAATAATTAATATACTTTTAAATTAATAATATAGCTATATTATAACTTAAAGCCCTTTATAACTTTTTATAACCTTTTATATTACTTTATATTTTATAGTATATAGCTAATATACTATACTCTCTTTAATAACTTAACTTAGCTTTAAATAAAGCTTAATTTAAACTTATAAAGCTTTTATTCCTTTTCTTTAAATTTAATATATTTTTATATACTTTTTTATATATATTACTTATACTTTTTATTAAACTCTTTTTAATAACTATAATTAAAGCTTAGTTAATAGTATATTACTTTTTATAATAAATACTATTTAAAGCTTAATGTATTTATATTTACTACTATATATAGGTTTTCCCTTTATTTTAAGGTTTTTTCTATATAAATTACTAAAATAAAGTACTAGCTAAGGGCTTTATACCCCCTAAAGTAATTAAATAAATAAATAAATAAATAAAGCTAAGTAATATTTAATATAGTAATATATATTAAATAAAATAAAAAGTAAATTAATAAATAGTTTATTATAGGCATTAAAAAGATTTATTAAAAGCTTATTAAATTTAAATACTTTTTAATTAATTAATTCTTTAATTATATTATAAATCTTTAATAAAGTAAAGTAGTTTTTTTTTTAAGAATAAAGTAATATTAAATTAAAGGCTAAAGTTAGTTAAAATATTATTTATATAAATAAAGAAAGTAAAGAAAATTAATTTAAAAAGGCTTTTATTTTATTATAATAAATGATAGTTAATAGTATTTTAAACTTTAAAAAACTTTATTAAAAGCTTATTAAATTTAAAAGCTTTTTAGTTATTTGATTCTTTAATAATATTATAAATCTTTAATAAAGTAAAGTAATTTTTATATAAAAATATAGTGGTATTAAATTAAAAGCTAAGGTTAATTAAAATTTTATTTATATAAATAAAGAAAATAAAAAAGAATTAATTAAAAAAAGCCTTTACTTTATTATAATAAATAATAATTAATAATATTTTATTACTATTATAATAAAGGTTTAAAACTTAAATATCTTTAAAAAGTTATTATAAAGTTAAGCTTATTATTTTAATTTTTAAAGGCTAATGTATTTATAGTTGTATTTACTACTATTTAATATTAAAAGCTATATTATTTTTTATTAATAATTTATTTTTAATAAAAAGCTATATTAAAGCTAGTTTATTAACTACTTTTAATTTAATAATATTACTATAGCTATTAAGTATATTTTATATTATAAATAGTTTTATAAATTCTAAAGGTTTATTATAACTATACTTTAAATGTATTATAAAGGCCTTTTAAAGTAATAAAGTTAGCTATTATAATTAGTTTAGTTATAAATTATATAATAAAGGAGTTAATATAATGAAAAGTTTTAAAAATAATAAAAATAAAGGTAAAGTAAAAGTATTATATAGCTTTAATAATAATAAATATTTTATTTACTTATAGCTATTTAAAGTAATAAAAGAAAGGTTTAATTATAATAATTTTAAAAAAGGAGAGGTAAATAATAATATAAATAAACTAAAAAATATAGTTAAATTTAATAAAGTTTTATTTTTATAAAAATTAAATTTAAAAATTAATAAAAAACTAAATATAATTAATTATATTTTTTTTTATTTTAAGCTTATTATATTATTTTACTTTAAAGTATTATGAATTTAAATTATTATTAAGTTATAATTTTTAAAAGTATATTACTTTTAAGTAATATATACTTATAATAAATTTAAAGAAAGTAGTTGTAATTAAAGTTATTAATAAAAATATAATAATACTATAGTAGTTTTAAAGTAAATATATAAAAAAGTATTATTTAATTATAATAATAAATAAAAAAGTAAATAAGGTATATATTAATATTTTAAAGAGTTATAATATATTAATTAACATTAAGTTATATTCATTATAAATTAAGTTTATATTAATTATAAAATTAAATAGTGATTTATTACTTTGAATTATTAATTAATAAAAGTTAAAGCTAAAGTTTAAAAAGTATTTATTAATTATATATAGTTTTTATATTATAATTATATTAGTTTTAAATTAAAACTTAAAAGTTAAAGAAATAAGTTATAATATCTTTTATATATTTTAATATATTATTTATAATATTATATTTAATTAAAAAAAAAAGAGGTTTTTTATAATGGAAGAGTTGATATAAAGCTAATATAATAATTAAAAAAGGCCTTAATTACTCTTTTAAGTTTTAATAAAAGAGATATAAATATTATATTAAAGATTATTTATTTATTATAGCTTTCTTTAAAATAATTACTATATTTTTATAATAAAACTTTATTAAAAAGTATATTATTAATTTCTTTATAATAGCTATAAATTTTCACCTTTATAAAAAATTTTTTTTCAAAATAAATAAATATAAATAATATAATAAAGCTATTAAACTATTTAAAATATATTATATAAATTATTATTTATTTATTATTAATAATTAAATAGTATTTTAATTAAATAAAGTTAATATTTAAATAGTTAATATATTACTTTTACTTTATATTTATAAAAGTTAAGTAATTAATTTTAAAAGTATACTTAATAGTAATATAATAATTATAATACAAATCCGACCTGCTTAATGCGTGTTGCTGTATTGGACACTACCTAGCACTGTTTTAGAAGGCTAAAGTTATAGTTCTCTATAAGCTAAGTAAGTCCCTTAAAAAAAGAAAGTATATTAATACTTAAAAACTAATCTCCCTTCTTAGAGTTATATGTAAGGTTTTAAAAGCAGTAGTAATAGTATAAATTACCTATATAGCTAAGAAAGGTAATGCCCTTTTAAAGCTTTAAATAAATAATTTATTAATTATTTTATAGAGATAGCTTTTATTATTTTAATAAAAGTAATATATATAATATAGCACTATAGTAGTATTACTTTACTTTTTTAACTAAATATCTCTATTACTTTTAATATAGTATATTATATATAACTTACTTATATTATAGTTTTTACTAAACTTTTTATTTAAATAATATATTAAACCTAAGCCTTTACTATATTATATAAAGCTTACTTTATATTTAATAATTAAAGAATAACTCTTTATATAATATTTATAAAGGTCTTTTAAAGGTTTTTTATATCTTTAATTCTCTTTTTACTTTATATTACTTTACTTTATATTAAATTTATAATAATTAATTTAATATTAATACTTAGTTTTTTTAATTATATTAATATTTTAATATATAGCTATATTATAAAAAAGACTTAAGCTTAATTTAAAACTATATAAATAGTTTATTAAAATTAATTTTATAAATTTAACTTAAAGTTTTATTTTTAAAAAAGTAAACTTATTTACTTTAATAAAAACAATTATTAATAATAATATTAATTTAACTTAAGATTATAATAATTTAGTTAATATAATTAGTTTACTTCTTTAATATTTAAGTTTATTATAAACTTTAATAAAAAGCTTATTAATTAAAGTTTATTATAAAATTAATATAATAATAACTTACTTTTATTATACTCTTTATATTTATATAAAAATACTTACTATATAAATTTAAACTCTTTTATACTTAAGTTATTTAAAGCTTTATTAATTATAATATAAGCTTATATTATACTTTAATTAAATATAAAAATATAGCTAAAAATATTATAAAAGCCTTTATTATAAAATAAATTTATTACCTTTATATTATTATTAAAGCTTATAAAGCTATATTATAGTTTTTAATTAAAATTAAAGTAATAGTCCCTTTTTTAAACCTATATTTTAATTATTATATTTAATACTTTTATAATAAAATTAAAGTAAATAAAAGAGCTTATAAAATCTATATAGCTTATACTTTAATAGTAACTTATTTTTAATATAATATTTAATATAAATAATAATATTTTTATATTAAATATATATTATTTATAGCTTAATTATTATTAAATATTATTATATTCTTTATATTTAAAACCTTAAAATTAAACTAATAAAAGTTATAACTTTAAAACTATATTTTAACTATTTATTAATATTTAAATTAAAACCTTATTATAGTTAAATAAAACTTTAACTTTTACCTTAAAAAGAAAATTCTTTAATTTTACTATAACTTTATTAAGTTTAAATTATTAGCTTTTATTTACCTTTATATTAAAAAAAATTAGTTTTAATTTATTTTTTTATTTTTATTATATCTTTAATATAAATTTATTAATATATTACTATTAAAGTAATTATAAAGATATTTATTATTTTATTTTTTAATACTTTAAATATAATTATCTCTACCTTTTAAAGTTTAAAATAAACTTAATTTAAAACTTAAAAAAGATTTATATTATATTTAATTATTTTAATTTTATATAATATTTAATAAAGTAGCTCTTTAAAATAAGCTACTTTTTATATTTTTAATTTATTTTTACTTTATAAAGAAAATAATAGTAAATAATAATACTCTTTAGCTTTATATAAAACTAAAATAGGCCTTTTTTTTACTTAATTAATATTACTTTAAATTACTACTTTATTATATTTAATATTTATATTAATATAAATATATAATTAAACGAAGCCTTATATTATTTTATTTTATTTTTAAAAAAAAATATAATAATAAAAATAATAAAGGAAAAAAAATAATAATAATAAAAAAAAAAGAGAAATAAAAAAAATCTAAGTTTATTAACTATAAAGCTATTTATAAAGCTATTTATATATCTTTATTTTTTTTTTACT
>SRPY01000364.1:0-31348 GCA_018360145.1 Claviceps africana | reverse complement strand
CGCCCTCCCCAACTTCCCCTTCCAATTCTCAGCCTGGCCTCCCAACCCAACCCCCACCGCCTCTCCCTTCCCTCCCCCTCCCCCGCCAGGATGGCCCGCAGCAAGTCAAGCCCAGCCCGGCGCCCTCCTCAACCCCGCCTTCATGGCCGCCCTAATGACCCAAATGCACCAACAGGGCCAGCACGTCTGGCCAGGACAGCAGCAGCAGCAGCCCCCCAGCGGAGGTCCTCCATGATTTACTCACGTACGGAAAGGGGGGGATGCATTGGGACCGGCGTTACGGCAGGCATGTTTTGTTTTCATTTGCGCTTCATTTACCCCTCCGGCGTTCTGGATTTTTGCCCAATTTCTTTTCTTTTTTCCCGCGTCTTTGTGTTGGGTCCCTTGGTTGGCGGTACGGTGGGTTGTACTGTCGATGTCAAGGGTGGGCGTCTTTGGTCCCATGGTTCTTTTGGCGTCTTGTGTACTGTAGACGGTGACATGTTTTGTCTAATGCGCGTTTTTACGGAGCGAATGTCGGTAGTATGGATGGCTGTTTCGTTTTTAAATGCCGTTGTGAGCACGTGCAAAGAGCCTTGCTCTTTTTTGTAAAAAAAAGAAGAAGAAGAAGAAGGGAACGGAGAGGAAAGGGGGAAAAAAAAAAGGGGGGGGAGAAGATCCAGGCCGCGGGGAGTTTATATTGAAAATCTATCTTGTTCATTCTACATGCCAATCTATGCCAAATCCTGCCATCCCATGCAACCCATGCTCATGCAATCCATGTGCCCATCACGACGCAAAATCATGCAGGGCAAGCTCGTAGACGAATCCGAGTGTCATCTTGGCATGCTCCAGCATGTGGTCAAAGGAGAGTTTATCGAGGGTATCCGAGGTGGTGTGGATGTCCTGGCTCGACTTGTCAAACAGGGACTCGATGACGAATGCGGACGGGTAGCCGGCCTTGGAGGCAGAGGCATGATCGGAGCAGGCGTAGCCGCACTTTGTTTCGACCCAGGGCAGTCGACAGTACTAGAAACATGCATGGGTTAGCACTCTGGGCCTGGTGTCTCGTCTCTCGGCTCACTATCGCGCGCTTCGTTGTCATCCGTCGCGCACGGGGATACGTACCTCTTGGACGACAAGCTTGATAAACTTGGTCAGGCCAGCATCAACGTAGTCGATAATGACGCCGACACTCTCAGGCAGGCCCGCCTCCAGGGTGCCCTTGCTGTAGCCGGTCATGTCCTGCTGCAGCATGGCCTTGACGTCGCGCCCGTCATGCTCGTACTGCTTGAAGATGGCCTGGCTGCCCAGCAGACCGCCCTCCTCGGCGCTGTACCAGTGGAACTCAATCGTGTTCTCGGCCTTTCCGGCCACAATGTCCTCGGAGGCGAGCAAGGCGGCAAAGACCTCCATGATGGTGACGGTACCACTGCCATCGTCATCGGCGCCGGGTGCGGCCAGAATAGGCAGCCACAGATTGATAGAGTCCTGGTGAGCCCCAATGACAATGGTGCTGTTGCTTTTGCCGGGAATCGTGGCAATGACGGAGCTTTGCTTCCAAGTATGGGGGAAGCTCCTGACCGTGACCTTGTCCTCGGCTCCGGCACGCTTGATGACATGGCTCACGCGTTCAAGCAGCCACTCGGAGGACTGACGACCGTAGTCCGAGTTGTAGTACCGGGTATGGAAGCTCGTCAGCTTCTGCAGGTTTTCTCGCATGCGCTTCTTGTCCAGCTCGGGGACAAGTTTCCGCACAGCGTCATGTCGAACGCATTTCTTGGGGAACTCGACCCGTCTTTGGGTGGCGAGATGCTTGTGGCCCAGATCGCGGGTCGCGGTGATGTCCATGAACCGCTGGCCATTCTATGGGGAAAAGGGCGAAGGGAGAGCAAAAGAAGGAAGAAGGGGAGAGCATACGATTAGCTTTCCCAACGGCGACGGCGGCGGCGAGATAGGAAGGAGGAGGAGGGGGGAGGAATTCGCCGCGCGACAAGGCACTTTGGCTTACTCGACGGAGTTCCCACTTCTCGTCCTCTGTGACCCATTGCGTCTCTCCTGGAGCGGTTTCGATCAAGAACTCCTCGTAGGGATTCAGGACTACGTCGTCGGTTTCGCCTTTCTGGAAGAAGCGAGCAGATGCGAGGGGTGCGCCTGCGGCGAGGAGCGCATGTAGGAATTTCATGCTGGCGGGGCGTGATGCTCGATGCCGGACGCCGAGGCGAGGGCGATGGCGATGATGAGCTTGGTGGCGAGGCTAGGTTATGATGAGTTGCGCAAGAAGGAAGCGGTTGTAGGATGTGCAGGTGGAAGGGGACGGGTTCTAGGTTCTGTTGTGGGAAGAATGGCGGCTGCTTGGCGTGGGATTGATGATGGCGGATGGGCGGAATGCCAATGCCAATGCCAATGCCAATGTCATCCGTTGACGTGTGCGAAGGGAAGGCGCCAACGAGCGGGACCCACATCCACGCCGGTACTCTGCAGTACTTATCTGGGTGTATTCTGGATAAATGTTTAAGTACCTACCCACCTAGGTTTCCAGGAATATGGAGTAGCAGTACCTCCAGGGAGATACGGTGTAGGTATATACGAGTACTCGTACACACAACCAATACAAGGCCCATACGTGGATAGCGGCTCTTTTCGGCATGACCAACAAAGCAGCCTTTTTAGCCTCGAAGTCCGCTCTTTGTTCGCCTGAAAAGACACCCCAGCACTTCTACGAGTGGCATACAAAAGGGTAGCGGTGCGTAATCGCTTGGACGAGACGAATTCCACTTCCTACGTACGAAACCGTAAGTACGTACAGTATGTGGGTGCAATCAAGGCGTACAGCTCATAATAATTTCATGAGCATGGGAAGCTAAGGACACACACACTTTTTGTAGATATTTGCGCCGTCATCGCAGCGTCATCTATGACAGGATGCGCAGCCCCTTTTGGTCCATGGTCCATTGGATTGTCCTATGAATGATATACGGCACATCATCTTCGTAGTGCATGCCGTCAAGGATGAGCCATGACCGTGGCGCCGGCACCGCCTTCAAGCCACCCGCGCGACAACGAGGCCGTCAAAAACCAGCGCCACGGAATTGTGTTCCCATTATTTTCCTTTTTCTTTCTTTCCTGCCTTTTTACTCATAGAAGAAACCCATGTTGAAAAAAATAGAAAAGAAAAGAAAATCCTATCAGGCCCATATCAGCGGGCGTCCAAAGTCACCGGGCACCCAAGTCCATACTCGCACAAAAAGGTAGTGACATAAAGTTCACCCGGTTCCTCTACATGTTCTTTGTGAAGGGGGAAAAACAAAAAAAGGTCCTCGTTGGGACGGGAATGGACCGGCTTGGTGGCGTTCGTGTCGTATGGAGGACGCCTCGTCGGGAAAAACCTACGCTCTAGGCCTTGTCGTGCTTTTGGTTTCGTTTGGCGGCGGGCTGGAGACGGGGCAGAAATAAAGACACGTCCGTGTTGAAGACTGGGGGAAAACAGGAGGGGGCTTAAAAAAAAGAAAGAAAGAAACATGATAAAACAATACCCTTTCCCCTTCTCTTCCTCCGCCCCCCCCCCTCCCCCTTTTCTCCTCCAAACACAACACATACTCATCATCATGGCCAAGTACGCCCTCATCGGCTTCCTCACCCTCGGCCTCATCCACCAGGCCACGGCCCTCAACATCCCCGCCACCCTCCAGAACGGCGTCTACGAAATCACCTTCGAGCCCGAGGCCAAGGTCCAGCCGGAGGTACAAGTCTTCCACTACGCCATGGACCCGTACACCAACTTCACTTCCACGACCGACCACGGCCAACGGCTTCCTCCCAAGAAGCAGGTCCTCACGTGCACCAACAACGAGGACCGGCTCGACGGCGGGGATGTCGCCCTCGCGCAGCGCATGCTCGAGAATTGGTGCGAGGGCCACGGCCTCCATCGGCGGGCGTCGGTGCTGGCCGTTCACAACGACGCCGTTTGGTACACGTGCAGCTACGTCTTCCAGTTTCCACGCAAGAAGTACGAGGTCTGCGGCCGGAGCGAGATCGCGTACGCCACCGACGCCATGAATCGGGCGTGCGGCCGGGACGGCGTCGCGTCCATGATCTACTTTCACCTGGCGGAGTATGGGAGGGCGAGGCTCGGGGGGAATATCTGCGGTGATTGGGGTGCGACTCTGGACGTTCTGAGGCGGAACGACACGAGTGCGCCCTGTGATGAGGAGTGAGGGAGGAGGGAGGAGGGAGGAGGAGAAGAATAATTAGAGGAGGAGGGGGAGAAGGAGAAGAACAAGAAGAAAAGAGGAGAGGGAAAGGCACTTTTGATAAAATATTCACGTTACCACTCCCCATTGCTGGGACCAATTACACAACGCTTCTACCAAATACAACGCCTCCACTTGATTTCCAACCTGGCACCATGACACGAAACCGAGCGCATGCCGACTTGCCAGCTCCGTAGATGCCATCGTCTCCCCGTGATGCGTAAGCAGATGACTGCGTATTCGCATCCACGACAGATTGGCGCATGCGCACCCGAGGCGCCCGGGGAATCGTCACGATTCTTGCGGAGAAATCAGCCATGCTTGCGTGGCTGCGTCTCGTCAGCATTTGTGTGCGACCCGACGACTTCATCCGACATGCCAGGGGAGCCTGTCCACAACGCAGGCCCTCACAGTCCCATATCGTCGTCGCTGGGCTCGTCATCCACGCCGGCCCTCTCCTCCTCCTCGCGCCGGCTCGCCTCACCGCTGGCGCCAATCTTCCTCACCCCCTCCACGACGCCCGTGACAAAGCCCCTGCTCTCGGCCAGCTCCATGGCCCCGACACCCCGCAGGCTCATGACGCCGTCGACGCCATTCTCCAGCTGCGCCGTGCTGCTCCTCATCTTGGCGGCCCTCACCTCCTGCAGATCGCGCAGCAGCGAGCGGACCTCGGACGCAAAGGCCATGTCGTCGCCCGCGTGCGCGAGCAGCATCTCGGCCAGCTCGTACCAGTGGTACGGCAGGTGCCCCGAGGGCGAGTCGGCCGTGCAGGAGGGCAGGAAGGGCGGCGACAAGACCATGCCGGGGTGGTCCGAGAGGGCGTCGTCGATCCGTCTGGCGTTCCCGCGGCCATCGGCGCGGACGGGCGGCGGAGGCGGCGGCGCCCAGCCCTTGGTGTCGATCTTGGTTTCGTGCCGGATCACGTCGCGGAGGGAGTCGGGATGGAGCCACGGCGGGGGGACGATGTTGGCGCGTCGTTGTTTCTTGAGCAGGAGGGCCAGCCATAGGGGGACGTTACTCCTCCGGGGGGGTCGCAGCGGAGATGTCGGGCCCTGTGTGCTGCTATCATCAGCATGATTGTGATTCCATCCCCGTGTCCCATTCGCCCGCGGGGGAGGGGAGGGGGGGCATTTTCCACAGAGTCTGGATGGGAAGGGCTGGAGAGGAACGGGCATGAAGGAAAGGACAGGGTCGTCTACCATGGCCAACGGAGAAACGGCGCGGGGGAATGTGGCTCCCACGTACGGCTAGCAGGTCTATCGACTCCAACTTCTGTCGCGGGACAATGGTGACGAGTTCCATTTCGCAGAGGAAGGCCACCTCGGAGGGCAGCAGACCCGGGGGCAAGGACAGGGCCATGGCAATGGCAATGGCAATGGCAAGGGTAAGGGCAAGGGCATGCGCGATGCCGCCGCCGGGATGCGATGCGCAGAACAAAAAAAAGAAAGGAAAAAAAAAACCAGGGAGAGAAAAGATGAGAAGCTCGGCCAAGTTCGGCGGGGCGGATGAGATGGCTGCGTGTGAAGGTGAAGTGTCGTGCGGCCTGGTTGGTGATGCGGCGGCAACTTGGGACAATGTTGCATGATGCATGTTGCATGTCTTGTTTGCGCGCGACCGCATCGAGAGCTCGAGGTCCGTCCGTCCGGCCGTCCGCCCTGTCCGCCTGTCAGCCTGTCCGCCTGTCCGCCTGCCTGCATCCCCTTGGTGCCCGTAAGGCTACATTCGCGTACCCCCGCTTTTCTTTCTAGGCTCATTGGCCCAGATTTAGCGACCTTCAGGTACTTCCCTAAAACATGACGCGCTTAGCTCACAGATGGGGCTGTGAGACGTGCGATGTAGCGCTCTGTAACTCAAGGCATTGTTAGGACTTCTATTATAGTGTAAATTAGTGTGTGCACGAAGTATCTTATCTGCAGACGTTTTAATTGGACGACTAAGTGGGTCGGTACGCGAATGTAGCCTTACAGGCACCAAGAGGATGGTCGGGTACCGGTCGGGTATTGGTCGGTCAAAGGCGGCGCGGCCCCACCATGGCTCCTCCTGCACCGGGCGACGAGTTCTCGCGAGGCTTCAAGACTTGGCACACCGGCTTTTCTTCACATGGATGCCCGCACATGGCTCTTCTCACCGACGTCCCCATCGCACGGAGCGAACGAGCGAACCGAGCGAACGCATGCATCCTTGGAACCGACTGCGCACCAGGCATACCAGGTACATGCGCGCCGTAGTGCTTTCCACCCCCCCCCCCCCTTTTCAAGGACTGGTCAAACGTCAACGGTCAAGAACTACATCATGTTGAATCTCATCATGGCTCGATTATGCATCAAAGGGATGGCGAAGCCCCCCTTGTCAACTTTCTAAGCCAACTAGACCATAATTAGGGCGTGGACGAGTCCCGCGTCATTCCCCAGCATCTTTCCAAAAAAAAAATTTAAAACTTTTCTGCAACAAGCCGTGTCCTTGCGCGCCCATCTTCCCGACCCTGGATGGATTAGCCCCCGATACCCCGACCAAAATAACCCCAAAGAACAAAGCAGTTCCCAGACAGATGTTACGCCACGCTAAATGCACAGCAAACGAAACTCATCGAGCACAAGAGCCAAGGGTTTGACAAGGAAAAAGTGCTGGCACCGATCATCAACAACAATCGTCTCTCTAGAAGACGAGACTCTCCAGAATTCTGCACCGTCTCTCGCCCGCAGTGGCGTTGGTGTCGTCAACCCGACACTCGCGAGCCTGTTGCGCCAAGTAGTGCAGGACATTTCGTAGGTTCTGGCCAAAGTCGTCGGCGCCAAGCTCGCTTGATAATCGCTGTCCACTTTGCAGATGGGCCTGCGCCGACGCTCTGTCGCCGTTGAGGGTTTCAAAGATGACGAAGAACATGCAGCTCAACACTGCTTCGCGGAGGTCAGTCTGTTGCGACGTGGCTTTTCTGGTCTCCGACAGGGCTAGCCCGTAGCAGATGAGGGCCTCGCCGTAGTAATCATGACCCGTGGCTTTGCCCAGGGACGCCGACTCGGGGCTCTTGGCGTAGATGAGCGTGTGGACGGCAAGACTGGCGTACCGTATGGCTGCGCTGTCTTGGATCAGCCGAGGGAGGGTGCATTCCCAGAATACGTCGTCAAAGGCCGTGGCTGGCGACGTGGCAGGGAAGTACGACGTGGCGGCGTAGCATGGATATGTGTAGGGGCTGTTTTGGAAGTCGATGGAGGCAGGCGGCGAGAGGCTTGCTGCCGGGGATTGGAGCTGCCAAAAGTAGTCGTGCGTTGTCATGTCGAGTTCTTCCGGCGACGAGGTGACATCAAGATCGGGGCTGGGAAGGGCGATCAAGGGTTTCCTCATAGAGGAGTGGTTTGTCGTCGACTTGGAGTGGCTGTGGATGGCCTCGTAGCCGCCGCAATAGCCAGCCCACTTGATGCAGTTCTTGCATGCAGGCTTTGTCTCATCGCATTTGACGTGACGCTTTCTGTTTTGATGGTTTTAAGCAAATGGTCAGCTCACTGTTCTTCGCACGTCGAATCGTGGCGCACTCCACGGCATGCTTACTTGCCTGTACATGCCAGGTTAGTATCAAGTTCCCTTTCGAAGAAGCCCGCGAGCACCGCCATGCCCAAGAAGAGTGGAAGAGAAAACTTACAAGTCACACATCCCGTCCGAACCTTTGCAAATTTGGCGCGTGTTGCACGCTTTCTCTTGGTGATGGGGAACGTTGACATCAGGGGCTCTTTACTCGAACTTTTTCAGCAATGCAGAGTTAGCAAACGAGGTTTTTTTTTTTTTTTTTTTTTTTTTTTCCTCTTCTTTCTTGCTTTTTATTTCCGGCCCATGACGGCTGGGTGATTCGTACTGTGGTGGCTTCGAATGTTCTGCAGGCGAATTCTTGTGCATTGCAACGGATATTTTGGCACTTGAGTGGATGTACGGGCGTTGACGGAAGAACACAAAACGAAAAAAAAAATATACACAAATAAACAAGACAAAAAACGGTCCAGATGTGTTCGCCAGTGATGGCCAGTAGACGCGGATGTATAGATATATATATTACAGGTTCAAGGAGGAGGAAATCAAGGTTTCGGAAGCCGGGTGAACAACGTGTTCTTGGAAAGTATTTAAGAGTTTTGGGGCCTAGAATCAACGCCATGCCGCGCAGCCTTCATTTGCGTTGGAGACTGGCTTGATGAGAAGAACGAAAAGGGATACCACATGTAAGCCTGCAAGTACAAGCGTGTGAAACCCGACTTTTCGTTCAGGCTCTGGGGGTTGGGGCGTGAAAGCCCAGAGTGCCGGGGCTGAAGCCGCCACGCGAAAGGGAAAAACCACCATCGTCGTCACCGCGACCTCCCCGTCGGGATCCCGTCACCATAGGCAAGGGCCATGGCCATGTTCTCGTGGGGTGTCCTGGACAGCTAGGTAGCTTTGCTGTCAGGGTCGAGAGCGAGCATCAGCCAAGAGGCAACGGAGAAAAGAGGTGGAGAGGGGAAAAAAGGGGGTGGGGAGGGGGGGGGGGGGAAGAGGAGGAGGGGAAGGGGAAAGGAGGGGAGGGGAGGGAAAACCGGGGTGTGTGCATGGCCGGCCGTCGCCACAAGACAACATGGTCCGTCCGGGCTATGCCGTTCCGAGCCAAAAATAAAGTCAAATCAAATCGAAAGCAAATAAAAATCAAATAAATGCAAGCACGAACAAATAAATGAATCAATAAATAACCCCAAGTGTAAAATAATACGGGCTCAGAAGACGGAAAAAGAAGCTGCGTGGTGCTAGCTGGTGCGCGCATGGCATTGGGCAGCGGTGGACGGACAGAGGGGGGAGATGAGAGTCGAGCCATCGCCGACCAGAAAAGAGGTGGCCGAGCGGACCGGCTATTGGCTCCGGAGCATCCATACGGGGCAGTCAGCAGCCGCCGAAACGCCACGTCCAGCCCGCCATGGCACCCGTTGGGCGAGAAGTTGCTGCTTGACAGCTGGTTCTGGTTCCAGGGATGGATGGACTGGGCGTCTGGCGGCTGGCGGCTGGCAGCTGGCAAGTTGGCCCAGGTGGACTTCACATGCACAATGTCGTCTTGTTGCGTGGTGGACGTGGAGGGTGGAGTTGGTGGGGTGGAGTGAAGTGGGGGTGGGGATGGGGATGGGGTGGGGCATTGGTGGGGGTGGTTGATGTGGTTGGCATTGCGGGAAGGTGCAACGGGCGGGCTAAAACAGACTTTTTGGCTAATAAAATCTCCGACGGCCAGCCAGGGTGCACGCTGGACGCTGGACGCTGGACGTTGGACGGACAGCGGGGAGGCCTGGCCTGCATGGCTTGCCCTGCGCAAGCCGCCGAGGATCCAGCAGCCCGCAGCCCAGCAAGCCCAGCAAGCCCAGCAGCAGCCCAGCTCCTCCATCCGTCATCGCCGCTTGGTACCAGGGCAGGGCAGGGCACGGGGCAGGGCAGGGCAGGGCACAGGGCAGGGCACAGGCCAGGCCAGGCCAGGGCAGGCTTCCCGTCGCAAGCGCATGCGCGCATCAGCCCTATGGCCTGGCGGGTTGGCTCCTCTACTAGTCCCTGGACAAGCAAGCGGTGCGCTTCGACTTTCCGTCCGATCAATTGAACCTGGCCTACCGGTCTGGTTCTCCCTCCTCGCACCGGATGCAAGTCGAAATGGCCTTGGTCTCTCATATCACCGCAGACGCATACCCCTTGGACCAAAGAAGCTGGCCAAGGGGGCGGATCAGGATCTTGCCATCTTGCATGCTGCACTGGCGCCCATGGGAGACGCTCCACCCACGGCAACCAAAAGCCACGATGGAGACGCGATGCATGCATAAACGACGGGACACTCGATGGGTGCTACACGACCGGGGCCAGACCGCCAAGGGCGCGTGACGCCCGCTGTCACCGCAGCGGCTCCGGCCTAGTGGTGACTCTGGCGAGGGTGAGGTACCCGCCAGAGACAAAATCCCAATCGTCGACCGTCTCACCATGTGCCGAGCGGGTTCCAGATTGGGCCACGCCCGGGGAGCTGACGTAGCTGACGTTGTTGTGACGGCAACGGCCTGGTAAATCACGATGCGTTGCTGCTTCTGCTCCTGCTTCTGCTCCTGCTCTCCTGGGGCCCGCCGCCGGCTGTGCACACTGGCAGCTGTTTAGAGTTCGAAAATCACTACTTTACCCTGTGATCTAACCCAATGTGTACGGAAGAACGCCTTGTTCGTCGGCGGCTACGAATGAGCAGCTCAATCCTGACGTTGGTCTTTTGACTCCTGCTTGCCCCTACGACGCGTCTACCATTCTGGCATCGACCATGGGATGGGCACCCACAGCCGTTCCAGTCCCAGAAAGGGTGTCTTTCAGGATCTAGAGCCGCCACCGGAAGACGGAAACGGCTCGTCCTCGTACATGTATGGGTCTGGCCTAGGAGAATAATTTTGACGACCAGAGACGGAGTGAGTGCACGAGGCTCACAGCGCTCCCCCCCCCCCCCCCCCGGGCCCGGTGGAGGGGGGCAGCTTGAGACTGACTGACTGAGAGACCAAGATTGGCCACTTTCCCAAAGGTCATGACTTGGTTTTTGTTCATCACAGACCAGAAACAGAAAAGCAGTTGCATGTTTCCAGACTAGGCCATGTCCAACTTGCCAGGGTCGCACGCTCCGCCGTCCTATCCATGTCAAGATTCCAAACATGTCTGCTACTCTACAAGTCTGGTTCTGGCATCCCTGACGGTTGACACGGCTTATCAACAAGATGACCAGTATAGATCAGCAAGCCTTGGCTGGAAATCTTCATGCAGCCCTGCTGTACATGCTGTCCAACCACACCTACCTACTTAGGTACCTATTTACTTGGACATACATTAAATACCTACTTACATACCTGTACTTTACATGGCATGGACACCAAAGGAAAACGTGTACATACTCGTGCTTGCTTACGCTCACCCACATACATCCCGCCACCAGACCAGTGCTATTTCCCAAAAGCCTTGCCATGTGTCCGTCTCGTGGGCTGGCCGTCAAAAGGCAAACGGCACGTAATGCACCCTGTTATCGACTGGAGGCGTGCGGAGCGGAATATGCCATGCCATGCCATGCCATGCCGCGCCATGCATGCACGTGCCCGGCTTCACCGATTTGGTCCTTTCCACCCTGGCAGGGCCCAGGAATCGGAGCACCTTCATCATGATGCAGCCGCCAGTTGACCGGCATGCGTCATGCATCTCCATGACCTACTTACCTTCAGCAAGTGCAAGTGCAAGTGCAAGAAACACCGCGGCGGCTCACGGCGGGTGTGGGCCAAACGCGAGACCTGGCATCGGATGAAAGTAAAACGGCTTTGCTCTCCCATCTTGCACTCGCTGCCTCGATTGGTCGTGACGGAGGATCCGGATCACTGGATCAGCAGGGACGGAGCGTCACATGCCGTCGACGGGAGAGACGTGACCAATTTTGGGCTTCAAAACGCTGTCCGACACGTGTTGGCCACACGAGAAAGGCGTCAAGCTCAAGAAAGAGAAAAATACCCGATACCGTGGCAACGCCGTCCCAGAACAAGAAGAACAGACGGACTGGGCTAAATACGCACCCACCACCCACAAGAGGTTCGAGCCTCATCAAACTTCCCGCCACCATCACTCCATCGTCAATGAGTGCGTTCCCCCCGACCCCCGGCACTCGGGTACGCTGTTACCAGGTGGTCGGAATTCGCCAAACCGTGTGGCGCCAGTACGTACCGCTCGCGCCCCCTCGTCTGCGTCTGCGTCTGCGTCTGCGTCTGCGTCTGCGTCTGCGTCTGCGAAACCCAAAATATTGGCCGTCTGGTGTGGTGAGGCTGGAGCTAGCAGAATTTCACTTTCCCGGCAACGTGGCTCTCAGCCGACCCAGAGGCAGACCGCCCTCTGCTGGACTCGCATCTGGCATTCGTCTGGCGCCCATTTCTTGTTCTGGTCTCCCGGCGGCGTCCACCGTACCAGATGGGCGGGATTCGGGTATGTCTTGGGACCCAATCCAACGGGTCGAGTCTGGCGCCATGGCTTGAGACACAGCAAACGGCGCCGTCCAGATTCGGAATGGAACCGCCAGAAAAGCCTGGCAAGACAAAAGAAATAAAAAAGAAGGACGGAAAAAAGTGGAACATGGACAAAAATAACAACTGGGAAGATAGGTGGGGGAACAGGGGGAACAGGGGGCACAGGGGGAACAGGGGGAAGATGGGGAGAGGGGGAGAGGAGTCGACGACAGCCCCCAAGAAATAACATGTACACATGACAAGACCAAGGAAAGAGGGAGCAAACTCGAAGTGGAATCGAGCAGCATCACCGCCGGATGCCGTTCTCATGAAACGCGGCCCACCGATCTGCCATGGCGGGGCAAGAAAGGGCCCTTGTCGTGCTGATGGCGCATCGCATCGCCCACAGGCCCCAGCTTCGCAGTAACAACCGTGAGTCGAATGTACACATGTATCGTTGCTGCCCACCAACTACTACCTACTTACCTACCTACTTACTCATCAATCGCGAGATGGTGTGGTTTGTGGTTTGGCACTCTGTCAGCACCATTGATCCGGTATCGTTGACCACATGGCGGTTGAGACTAAAGCAGACGGGGCAGACGAGGAGGAGGATGACGTTGATAAAAAAGGAAGGTCGTTACACACGGTTGACCATCGGGTCGGCCGACGCGCGGCGACGCATCTCAAATTATGTCGCGTCAGCGCGGGGTGAGAGTGCGCGGGCGTCGCGACACATGTAAGCGCATATTATCAAAGCTCATGCCGGCATCTCAGCATCTCAGTATCTCAGCGGCATGATGAGTTGAACGGCGAGCCGTGACTTGGAGTCAGAAGACAACGGCGAGAGAAGACCCGGGACGAGAGAGGAGAGGAGAGGGGAAGGGCAGAGGGCAGAGGGCAGAGGGCAAAGGGCGGAGTCTCGACTCCAGACTCCAGACTCCAGACTCGATCCGCATCCAACACATTATTAAGCAGACAATGTCAAGTCAATGACTCAAGACTGCGCAGGGAAAGCACGGCCCGTGAAGCTCGATGGCGGGACCGCGTGACGTGGGCACCGCCGGTCCGTGTCCGTTGCTCTTTCCCGTTTCCCGTTTCCCGTCCGCAGTCGTGGGCAGGCGCGGCCCGGAGCTCAACCGCAACTGCGTTTTGCAACATTCAAGTCGCACATCAAAACGCCATCGCCATCGCCATCGCCAGTCTCTGTACCACCGTACTACCGCACCACCGCGTACCACCGTTGCACCGTTGCACCGTTTCACCTTCGAACCCAAGAACCGACGGCCGTCTCCACCCCTCGGCCATTTCCATTTTAGGGATCTTCCTCTTTCGCTTCACCACTTGGTCGTGACGATGCTCCCAAATGCCTCCCTCCTCCTGACTAAGGCTACTCCGGATGAGCGCGTCAGGACCTGGCTGCAGCAACAACCCCATTGGGGGCCCAGCTTCACTCCGCAGGCCTACGTGAGCCGCGAGGAACGACTGCTGAACCTGAGACTCACCAAGGACGGCGGTTTGACCATCTGGGCTCTCACCCACGAGATGGACGTCAACGATACCAGCGACAACACCGACGACGTCGTCGGCTCCGACGGTGCCAGTCAGCGGCCCATCCTGTCCTCCCTCGAGGTATTCCGCAAACGCGCCATCGTCCGAGGCACCGACGGCATCGTCCGAGACGTCACCGCCCATGCCGTGGCCAGCGTCTTCACCGCCCCCGAAAACCGCCGCAAGGGCTACAGCTCTAAAATGCTGTCTCTGCTCGGCGATGAGCTCGCGCAGCAACAGGCCCAGGACCCGGGCAGCGCCGAGTTCTCCGTCCTCTTCTCCGACATTGGCAAGACGTTTTACGCTCAGCAGCAGTGGATGCCCTTTCCGAGCACCCATCTGAGCTTCTCCGTGAGCCCCCTCGCGGCCACTACCACCACCACCACCGCCACACACGACGACCGCCTGACCCTCATCACCGACGACAACCTCCCCGCGGTCGCGGCCCTGGATGAGGAGACCCTGCGGGAGAAACTGGCCCGTCCACCGCAGTCGCCGAGCACCGTGCGCGTCGCCATCCTGCCCGACCTGGCCACGTACGAGTGGCAGCTCACCAGAGCGGCCATCCTGGCGAACCTCCTCCTCGGCAGAGCGCCCACCACCCACGGCGCCCTGTACAACCCGCCGGGACGGCCGAACTCCCGCGTCTGGATGCTCTGGTCCCCCGCGGTCCCTGGAGGACGCGACGCCCCCGACAAGAACACCTTCTACATCCTCCACCTCGCCCTTGAGGACCCCGCGCTCCCGGACGACGCCCTCTCCGCGGCCCTCGCCGCACTCATGACCGTCGCGCGCACCCAGGCAGAAGAATGGCTCTGTCCCAAAATCGACATGTGGAACCCCGACGACCGCCTTCGCGTCCTGATGCAGCAGGCCGTGCCCCTGCCGAGCGAGCTCGTCGTTCGCGAAACCACCAGCATCGCCAGTCTGAGGTGGTTCGGCGACGGCCCCGTCTCGGACGTGGAATGGGTGGACAACCACAAGTTTGAATGGTGCTAGGCTTGTCGTTGTAGAGGGAGTTTTCCATATCCGGTTATATGCGTTTCTGGTGGCTTGTGCGAGACAGACGTTGTGTATCTAGACCAGGGTTTTTTCTATACCAGTTCGATGCGTTTCCAGACAGGTTTCACAAGGTGGACATTGTGTATCCAGACCAGGTTTTTTTATACCCAGTTTGATGTGTTTTATGGCTTGTACAGGACGGACATGGCCTGGGATCCAACAGAGGACATTGTACATGGCTGCTTTGGAAGAAATGGCAGTATTGGAATGGCTACGTTTATAGACTATTGGTAGTATATTGTGAAGCTACGTTTTATAAACTATTAAGTACTTTTTTTAAAACTATTAGCAGTATATTGTAAAGCTACGTTCTATAGGCTATTAGCAGTACATTGTCAAGCTACGTTTTGTAGACTATTAGCAGCACACTGTAGTAGCTTACTCATGGACGAAATGATCGAGCGCCCTCCCTGCACCGGACCTATTTTCCAGACAACCCAGGTACATCGACTTGGCAACGCCATCATCCATCCATTATCCACGAAAAAAAGGTCCCCCCCTTTCCTCCTGCGTCCCCTCGCCGTTTCCCACTCCCAATACATCATGCCTAAAACGACACGCCTACTCCAAGCGCCTATGAGAAAGTTGCTGCATGCCCCCTTCTCCCGTCTCCCGTCTCTGTCTCTTACACTTGTTTTCGTCCGTGCATTCCCTGAGGGTGTATTTCTTCTCAATAGCTTCTGCCAAACATGACCCATTTCTGGGCCTTGGCCGCGCACTCGGGGTTCAGGCATGCGGTTTCGCCGGCAACCAGGCCACCCTCCTCTGGCTGCTCAAAGGGAATGCACAAACTCTTCATGCCCATGGAGGGGAGCTTTTGGTTCTCGGGCACGTCGCGGTCGTCGTCCGCCCGGGTGGTCAGCTCCTTGATGCGGTCCTCACACTTGCCGTCGAGGCAGAACGGGATCAGGACGACATTCTTCTCATCCAGCGAGGGCAGCACGTCGTCCCACTTGGTGATGATCTTGCGGTGAGCCCTGAAGGAGGCTTCCGCCTTCTTGTACATGTCGGCCTGGATTGTCTCGAGAAGCTCGGGGATCGTGGTGGCGAGGTCGGCAATGGGGACCTCGCCCTTCTCGCCCGTGTCACGTCGCGCGTACGTCACGACGCCCTTGGCGGCATCCTTGGGCCCAAACTCGAGACGCAGGGGAACGCCCTTCATCTCCCAGTCGTTGAATTTCCAAGCAGGAGTGTAGCCCTCTCGCCAGTCAGACTCGGATCGCACACCGGCCTTCTTGAGGGTGACACGCATCTCGTCCATCTGGTCCTCGTGCTTCTTGCGGTCTTCGGGCGTGGTGTTCTTGTTAATGCCTACGGGGACGAGAATGGCCTGAATCTGGGCAATACGGGGGGGCAACACAAGACCCTTATCGTCGCCGTGGACCATGACCATGACGCCAATGACGCGGGTGGAGAGACCCCACGAGTTCTGCCAGACGTTGACGTGCTGACCCTTGTTCTGGGGATCCTCGACGGTGATCTGGAACATCTTGCTGAAGTTCTGGCCCAGCGCGTGAGAGGTGGCGCCTTGGATGCCTCGTCCGTTGGAGGGGATATATCCTTCTACCGTGGTGGTGTAGTAGCCTCCGGCGAATTTCTCGTTCTCCGTCTTGGTGCCGCGGACGACGGGGACGGCGAGCAGTTGCTCGTATACGCCAGCATACAGTTCCAGGATCTCCAACACTTCTTTGCTTGCGAGCTCTTCCGTCAAATGAGCCGTGTGGCCCTCCTGCCACAAGAATTCTCTGGTTCGGAGAAATGGGGTAGTCTGCTTGGCTTCCCAGCGCACCACGGAGTTCCACTGGTTCAATCGCAGGGGAAGGTCTCGGTGGCTGCGTATCCATTTCGAGTAGTAGGGATACATGACGGCTTCGGATGTGGGACGGATAGCCACCGGGACTTCGAGTTTCTTATCACCACTGAAAAGTTTGCGACGGTCAGATTTGGAGAAAATTCCACACAAGAACGACGGAGACGGTTGGGCACACATACGCTCTCTCGACCCAGGCCAACTCGGGAGCAAAGCCCTCGACGTGGTCCTTCTCCTTATCCAAGGAGGTCTTGGACAAGAACATGGGGAAGCTGGTTTCCTCGACGCCCATCTCCTCAATATGGCTTTGGAACCACTTGCGAATGGTGTTCCAGATGTGCATGGACAGAGGACGCAGGACAAAGAAGCCAGAGATTTCCTGGTAGTACTCGACCATTTCGGCCTTGAGGACAACCTCTTGATACCATGCTGAGAAGTTCTCGGCCTTGGAGTTTGTGATGCCAATGATTTCATCAGCCTTCTTGCCCCCTACAACCGGAAGGGACGCCTTTTTGGCTGCCTTGGCTGCCTTGTCGGCGGCGAGCTTGGCCTGCTTCTCCGCCTTTTTCAGGGCGCTTTTTGACTGTTCGGCGCCGGCCTCCATTTCTCTTCTTCTTCTTTTTTTTTTTTTTCTTCTTCTTCTTTTTGCTTTTGTTTCGGCCGGCAGCTCAATGTTTGACGAGAAAAGAAAGGCTGTGACACAAGGGCAAGGTGATGAATCTCGAGAAAGGCACCGAGTCAGGCCGCTCTATGCTTGACGAACCAGATAGTTCACGGCAGCTAGGCGAGATGCAGAAGACGCGTCTTGGGGGGAGGGGGGGTATCACTCGTTGGGAAGAGGAGAATGGGCAGCCAAAAGATAAGAGAGCGCGAGGCGTGAGTTGTGCGGCGTGAGGTGTGCGGCGACCTGGATGATGACTCCGCCCTCCACCTCGAGTATCGGAGCAGCGTCGGACATGGACTCGGTCGGTGTCGCGGTTGCGTTGCTGTGCCAAGCGTGCCCAGCGTGCCCAGCGTGCCCCGCGCGCCCTGCCCCTTTTGAAGGAGGGGCAGTTGGGCCCTGGGAGGGCACAAGGGCAAAATTTCAGGCCCCGCAGTGCGCTGCTCAATCAGAGCGTCTGGTCAATTTGGTGGCACCAATCTTGGTCGCAGTCCAGCCACCGGCTCCATGCGCCACGGGTCCACGCCACGGGTCCACGCCACGGGTCCACGACCACTCGGCCACTGCGACAGCGCCAACAGCGCCCGCCCCCGGAGCTGGAACGGAACAACGTCAAGCTCCGGCAAAAAGTTCGAGGGGCAGCTCGGAGGTGCATGCTGCTCCGCTGCTGCTTGCAATGTTCGCCCGCAAGCAATCCAGAAATTCCCCATTCCATCCGCGGCAACGACATCCTTTGCCCGAGAATCCGGCATTATCGGACTGCCGTGAGCCATGGCGTCCATGTTCGAGCAGCCCCGGAACGGCACTCTTTTTCTCGGCGGTCAGAAGATTTCAGGATCCGACATTCGCGATCAAAATGGTACGCGACATCCCCCGCCATCCCATGTCTCGTCTCCGCGTGCTATGCTCTGACCGTCGTCGCAGTTCTCGCCACACAAGCCATTGCAAATGTCGTCAAAAGCTCATTTGGCCCTAGTGGTCTGGACAAGATGATGGTGGACGACATTGGTGTAAGATTTTTTTCGCGCAGCGGCATTTTGTCCTCCTGCTTCTCCTCCTCCTCCCATTCCCACCCTCCTCCCACCATCCATCTACTGTTTTCTCACACGACCGAAATAGGACGTCACAGTTACCAACGACGGCGCCACAATCTTGAGCCTTCTCGATGTTGAACACCCGGCAGGCAAAATTCTTGTCGACTTGGCACAGCAGCAAGACAAGGAAGTCGGCGACGGCACGACGTCGGTCGTCCTCATCGCTGCTGAACTCTTGCGGAGAGGGAACGAGCTCATGAAGAACCGCATCCACCCCACCACCATCATCACCGGCTATCGATTGGCCCTCCGCGAAGCTGTCAAGTACCTCAATGAGAATGTCAGCATCAAAGTCGAGAACCTCGGCCGCGAGTCTCTAATCAATATTGCCAAAACCTCCATGTCCAGCAAAATCATCGGCGCCGACTCGGAATTCTTCTCCAACATGGTTGTCGATGCCATGCAGGCTGTCAAGACCACCAACAACCGAAATGAGAACAAGTATCCGGTAAAAGCCGTCAATATCCTAAAGGCGCACGGAAAGAGTGTCCTGGAGTCAGTACTGGTACAGGGCTATGCGTTGAACTGCACCGTGGCATCGCAGGCTATGCCTACTCACATCCAAGACGCCAAGATTGCCTTTCTCGACATGAACCTACAAAAGGAGAGGATGAAGATGGGCGTGCAGATTACCGTCGATGACCCCCAGCAGCTGGAAGAAATCCGTGCTCGAGAATCTGGCATGGTTCTGGAGCGAGTAGAGTTGATCCTCAAGGCTGGGGCCAACGTCGTTCTCACTACCAAGGGGATCGATGACCTGGTTCTCAAGATGTTTGTTGAGCGCGGCGCCATGGGCGTCCGGCGGTGCAAGAAGGAAGATTTGCGCAGAATCGCAAAGGCCTCAGGTGGAACTCTGCTGAGCACGCTTTCCGACCTGAACGGCGACGAGAAGTTTGAGCCGTCGTACCTCGGACACGCTGACTCGGTCAGCCAGGAGCGCATCTCAGACGACGAATGCATCCTGATCAAGGGAACCAAGGCCCACTCGTCCGCCTCAATCATTCTGCGGGGACCCAACGACTATTCGCTCGACGAAATGGAGCGCTCTGTCCACGACTCCCTGTGTGCCGTCAAGCGAACGCTGGAAAGCGGCAGCATTGTCCCCGGCGGCGGTGCTGTGGAGACGGCCCTCCACATCTATCTGGAAGAATTCGCCGGTACTGTCGGATCCCGCGAGCAGCTTGCCATTGGCGAGTTCGCCCAGTCGCTCCTCATCATTCCCAAGACTCTGGCGGTCAACGCCGCCAAGGACGGCGCCGAGCTCGTCGCGCAGCTGCGGTCACGGCACGCTCTGTCACAACGCATCCAGGAGGGGGACGCCAGCGAAGACGAGAAGAGCACGGCCAAGAAGAAGGGCTACAAGAACTACGGTCTGGACCTGATGCGCGGCAAGGTGGTGGATGAGCTCAAGCTGGGTGTTCTGGAGCCCAGCATGAGCAAAGTCCGCCAGCTGAAGAGCGCCGTCGAGGCCTGCATCAGCATCATGAGAATCGACACGCTGATCAAGCTGGATCCGGAGCAAAAGGCGGAGGATGACGGTCACGGCCACTAAGCACAACAAGGGAGGACGCCCAAGAAATAAAAATAACACGTGGGAAATCTTGCGAAAACGGGGGCCAAGGGATGGGGCCGCCAAATCAAGTTTACACTTGGCTTTTGATTGTACATCTCCGAGACAAGAAGAAGAAAAAAAAGGGTCAAAGAATAGCGTAATCCGAAAATGTGTCCATTTCTCCCTCTCCTTGTCTTCATCATGCACTCTTCGGTTCCTGTTGTTTCGTGACGCGGTACATGGATTTAGCGCTGCAGAGGGGCGGAAAATATCCCCGTCAGGATCAAGATGCCGACATGTCTGATGCCGGCGTGCGGGGAGAGAAGAAGAAAAAAACGTGCCATCGGGATTTTAACATGGGAAATGATATTCGTGGTAGGTCATGTTGATTTTATACAAGGTCCGTGGCTCGCGTCTAGGAAACTGGACTGGTGACCCCTGAAAAAGAACGTGCCGGGCTGGGGATTGTGCTGCGAGTCAAAGCCCCGCTCGGCATCTTGTCTGCGTCTTCTTTCCGTCCGCGTCTGTCCTTGTTTTTTACTTTAACACCCGCTCTGTTTCTTTTTTTTGTTTCGTTTTATATTTTATTGCATTTTGGTCTAGCCTCTTGAAAACAGTAACGCATCTTTCTATCTGTCGACCGCACGGGACCAGTCCTACTCGTACACCCCCTCCCCCCAACCCCCATCCGTCTAACCAACGACCAGCTTGCCGTCCTCGGGGAAGTCGTACACCGGGATCTCGAGGTTGAGGGGAGCAGGACCCTTTCTTATTCGGCCAGAAATGTCGTAGTGCGAGCCGTGGCAGGGGCAGAACCAACCGCCGAAATCGCCGGCCTCGCCAATGGGGACACATCCGAGATGGGTGCAGACACCTAAATGAGACGACTTGTTTCAGCAACCACACCCGATGCGAAGCGTCGACGTCCGCCGAATAGAAAATGTACTGCAAGCGCTTGACGGTGGGGGGAGAGAGAGAGAGCGGTCTTACCCAACATGACGAGCCACTCGGGCTTCTTGACACGCTCCTCATCGGACTGAGGATCTCGCAGGCTGGCGACGTCGACCTTGTTGGCGGCATCGATCTCGTCCTGGGTTCGGTGTCGGACGAAGACGGGCTTGCCACGCCATTTGATGATGACCTGAAAACAGGGGGGTCAGACGAGAAGGAAACAAAACATGATTCGGGTGCACGTCATGTCGTTTTGGTCTGGCCGTTGGGGGGGGGGGGGGGGGGGGGGGGGGGGATCTTGTGCATCTTGTTCTGCGACTTACGTTTTTGCCCTCGGGAATGGCATTCAGGTCAACCTCGACCTTGGCCATGGCCAAAACATCAGCCGAGGCGGACATGTTGACGAGGAACTCTAGGCAGCAAAAAGAAAAACATCAGCACCATCCAATTGATCAAGAGCCACGCCGCCAAACGCAGCTTTACAAGGCCAATGGCTCCATCCCGAGCGTCTTCCCCGTTGTCGAAAATCACCATAAAAAAAAACAAAAAAAAAAAAACAAGCCCATTGCCCCCGCCAGCAACGTACCCTGAACAGTGCTCTTGGCTCCGGCGGCAGACAAGGCACCCATGGTTCCCACCATGAAGTAAGAGAAGACCTTGTTCTTCCCCTCGCCCTTGCTGTTCATGTACTTGGAGAAGTCGGGGATCGAGCTGCCCTTGTCGGATCCCATCTTGAAGGGGCTCTGGTAGGACGATGCGGCGCTGTCGGATCGCACAGCGGTGCTGCTGATGGCGCGCACGGCGGGCGCCACGGGCCTGGCAGCCGAGCGCAGGCATAACCTGGATGCGGAGGTGAGAGACGCCATCGTGAGAACGCGGTGCCCGGTGTGCGTGGCGACAAAGAGTGGAGGCTGTTGCGAGACGTGTGAGGTCTTTTGCTCCGTGGGATTCGATTCGGCCGTGACGATGGCTGAGTTGCCGAAAGTTTTGGGTGCACGAGGGCCGGCTGCCTGAGGCTGCCAACCAGAATGGCAAGCTCGGAAATTGGAGACTCCTGATTGGCTGAGCTGCTTTCAAAGTCCTCAAGTCCAGAACTGCGAGGCAATCATTTTGCTTAGCTTTGGCTTTGCTTTGCTTTTTTCTCTTTTCTTTTTTTCACTCGCCCCGGGAGTGGTACGTACCGCCAAGTACTCGCGCTGCACAACTACCCCGCGCTATACATTCCAGTCCTTTTTATACCAAATTCGCAACATCATACCTTGGATACCGTATAAGTAAGTAGGTAGGTACTGCAGTTATTATACATGTTGATTCCTTGACACAAACTCCCACACGAAATGCAGCTTTCCTTCCAACCCTTGTAACCACACATTCCACGCAGTATTCTTCTTCTAGTGCATCCTCCTCAATTCCTCAATCATATTTCTCATGTCCTCAACACTAGGCCCAAGTCCTTCACATACAAGTTCCTGTTTCCCCTCGTCTAAATCCAAAAATCGTTCAATCATCTCGCCGTCAATGAATCGAAATGGACCCTCGGCATCCCTACTCTCATTCCTAAAGGCGCGCCAAAGTTCAAAGCTGATATTGCCGGGAGCATGGATGTAATCTTGGAGTCTCGTCTGGAGGTTCAGAAGGAGATCTTGGTACTCCGGAGCGATCTCTCCGTACAAATACAGTGTGCCTTCGATCTGGAGATACGTCGTCAGTAGCTGCGTAGTTGCCAAGGTCCGGGCCTCCGACTTACCGATCCGAGAAAAGCCTTGGGTGATACAATGGCGTTCTCGCTAGTTGAGACATGTAACTTCCTAATACGATTAATCTGCTCCCCGATATTCATTTCACTGACTATGGACAGCTTCTTGCGGTCATAGTCTGTGGGCGCGTCCTCGTCTCGTTCCAGTACGACAATATTTCCTTGCGCATCCGTCTCTAGCCATCTCTCGCCATACAGATGGCAGACCGATGTCGCCCATCCTGGTTGGTTGTGCCGTGCTTTCTCCTCCAGTCGAGCACCAGATCCATCTTGCGACGGGAAAAATTCCAGTAAAGATAAAGATTGCATCAAATCAACAACTCCAATCGTATTGTCGGTAATATCCAAGTCCACCGGAATAGAACCCGGTCGATACGCAGCCGCCTTCTGTAATGAGCCAGATGCCGTCGTCTCTTCCAAGTAATTGTACACCACGACCGTCTTCGACAGGCCTGCCACAATGTGCTCTCCCAGAACTCCGAGGCACCGGCAGGCGCCTTTGAGCTTATGAGAAATGATCTGGTATACTTGCCGATTCTCGTCGACACCGAGCACAAGAATGCGACCACGAGTATCATTTTCTTCCGCGTCTTCGTCCGTGATGAAGCTGGTTCCCACTATGAATCGTTCAGCCCAATTGCCCATGCTATCAGGTAGTTCTGCGCGGATCACTGCTTCGACCAATTCCAACGACGGGAAGCCGTCGAGAACAAATGGTTTCCCCAACTCTTGCAAGATGATTTCATCTACGAGCCTGAATGAGCTCGTAATGACCTCTTCGTTAGAAATGAGCTCCTTTTTGATGCAGCCGAGCCCAAAGGCTTTCAGACTTGGAGAGTACGCGACCCGTCGAACAGTCTCCCCCACCGTCAGCGATTTGACGTGAGTCAATCTTTCTTTATCAATATGGCATAGTCGAACATGGTTGTCCGTGGAAAGTAAAATGGAGTCCGGAAAGGCCTGCGAGTCAAATGGGGCAACATACGTTGCGTCATCTGCCGTGGTCGCCGAATAAACAATCCTGCCTTGGGCACTGTAGATTAGACTGGCGTGTTCCGTGGTAACGAAGACGTTGCTAGTGCCGTCATTCTGTGGCAGTACGTGTAGTCGAGCAGGACTGCTGCCGAGAGTGACGTTCTTGCGTGCAGATAAATTGTATCCCACGAATGACACGTTGAAAGTGACGAGATTACCATCCTCCAGAGCCACAAGAAGAGTCGGTCCGGAGGACTCGGGCGGATGCAGTTGAACGAGAGCAATGTCCCGAGGTACGGACGCACTGTCTTCGGTGTTCCTGAGTGATTCGGCATGAAGCGATTGTAATGTTGCCAGGTCCACGAGTGAAATCGTACCCGATGCCCACCAGCCAATGATGCCTATTTCTGGCGAATCTCTGGCCGCGTGGAGACAAGATATTTGATCCGCCTGGTCCGTTGTTGAGTCGCGGGTTGCCTCACGAGAGTTCGCTGCCAGCTGATTTTGAAGATCTAATGACACAAGCATCGATCCATCTATGGACAGCAGTGCCCATTTTGAGTTTGCAGAGGCCGCAGTGATGACTCTCCCATCAGGACAATCCCAGGAATTCACTGCCACTCCGCTTTCCGCATCAAGCAGAACGACACACTGCGGTGTAATTTGGAGCAAAGAGCCACCGGCTATGTTGGCAGCCAGCAAGGTCTCATTGCCAAATGTCATGCCTTGAAACTCGTACACTTCTTCAATGCCGCCACCGGCGTCGAATCTGAAAACACGAGTGTCTCCTACTGATGAGACGATGAGTGTGTCTGTATGACTTGCTCCATGAGACTTCAGCGTGAATAGGCCATTGGTGTCTTGTATGTCATCGAGGATTCCTTCGTCTTCGAGTCCTACGCCGCTTCGAATACTCCGTAAACTACCACTATGGTATGCACCGCAACCGGCCACTATCCTGGCCTGTCCTGAAGAAAAGGCACTTCCGCTCTGGGTGTCGCCTTCTCGGTTGCCCATGTCCATTATGGCAAAGTCCAGGATGGGTGCATTGTTGGATAAGCTTTTACCCAGCGAAATGCAATGTGCGGGAAGATCAATGTGGAGAAGTTGCGAGTCTCCGTGGTGAGATGCCAGAAAGAGCTTATTGTCACCCATGTATACCAGCGAGGAAGCGCGTGAGGTCAGCTGTGTCGAATCCTGAAATTTCAAAGGCGTCACCGTCATGCTGGTGACCACATCTCCCGTGGCTTCTAAAGCAGTTTCGATTGTGAGGAGGTCCAATCGGCCGTAATCGTCGGCAAGAAAGTAGTGGGTGCCATCGTATTCGGCCCATGCGACGTATATCTTGGGGTCATCTAGGAGAGACGACACACTCGAATAAGTGAGACTGTCGAAATATGTCAAAAGTGTCTCTCCAACAACAAGCAAGCCGCCCAGGTGCGCCTTTGCGCCTTCGGTATTACGAACATGGTATCGTTTTTCTTCTTTTACTGGGACCGGAATGAGCATGGAAGCATAAGGATCGGGAATGACCTGGTCAAGCTCTCTCTCTTTATGGGGATCAAATTTAGCCACGTCCCCGCCCCTGTCGTCGACGGTGAGCCTATATACTGCAACACGAGCCTCCTCTTCATCTAGTTGCGTCTTATACAGGAAGGCGATGCGAGGATGACCCGTCCTGCTGTGTAAGAATGTGCTCGCTTTCATCCACAGCTCAGTCAGGCGCACTTGGTCCAAGGCCACCAATTTTGTGGTGATGCCCTTACGAATTGGCAAGCGAAATACGTTGAGGACGCCTTCCCATAAATGCATGGCCATGAACTTGCCAGTCGGATCAACCAGGCACTTGTTTTGGCTCTGAGAATGACGCATGTACTGCTCGGCGATGTCTTCGATGGGTTGCTCAACTGTGTCTAGTTGATTGGTCCTGGGGTTCCAGGCGACATTAAAGTACTGCAGACGGTCAGTACCGATGAAGAGGAGGTCGACGTCGGAATCTTTGGGTTGGAGGCGCTGGAGCATGGAAATAGTCCCATAGATGAGCTTGGTGTGGAGGCAAGACATGCCCTCGCCCGTGACACGCCATATTTCTAGGCGGTTTGCCTTGCTAGAATTATGCACGACAGACATCAGTGGCGAGGTTCCAATGTTGAAATATATCCTTTGTGCATCTGGAATAGACGACAGCCGCGCCACGGCAGCTCAAAGGACTCACGCGACCACCAGATCCTCTACGTCGGGGGATAGAAACCGGATGCGCAAGGCATGGCGAATACTGGTTGGATGATGTACCGGTGCGATGAAGGACATGTTGAGGCCGGCGATGCAGAAGAGGTTGGGCGGAGAGCTGGACGGCCTCGCATGGAGAGAGCTACGTGGACACGGAAGAGGTCTAGCAGATTGTTGCCGTCACCGGTCGTCGGATGTAGCCGTCGCGATTCGCCGTCGCGGTTCGCCTTCGCGATTCGCCGTCGTCGGTGGAGGCAAAAGCAAGCTCATGCTAAGTTGTGTGGGTCGCCCGCCCAACACGGAAAGAGCACATGCGAGGGAGGAGAGGGAGGAGTCTGGGCAGAGAGCAGGAGCGCCCAAGCAGAACGAGCCAAGCAAGCATACCACTGGTCCCTCCTTCCTTAGCATAAAATCTCACAAAGTCCAAGTTCCCAACCTCGAACCTTGTTTCTGGCTCGTTTTCCATCCGAGAAAAAAATGGAGCATCGATGTCTCAGCGGCGCGATTCTCGTTTTGCATCTGTTCATGCTATGCATACTTACATACTTACTAACCTACTAGGACTTTACTTACTTACCTACTTTGCTTAAAAAAGTAGGTAGTCTGTCATGTTCCAATTTCAACCTGCCCGGCAGAGTTCAAACGATGGCGGAGCAATTGACGGCCTGGGACTATGCCCGCAGCGAAGGTTGTTTTACAGACCACCGAGGTCCCTCTTTCCACCCAGACAGTCATCTGGCATCGTTGAAAGATACTGCATTTTCTCCCCATACAGACTTTTTGACTGATGAAGGCGACCGGTATTTCTATTCACTGGCCAGCTCCGAGTCTGGATTGGAAGGAGATGAGGACCCCATTGGCTCAACTCTGCTCCTGAAAAGGTTGGAGCAACAATGCAACGCGGGTGATGAGTTCTCTGAGCTGCTTCCAAGATGGAATGACGTGTACAATAACCTGGCTCTTTCGGCAGAACTGATGGAGGATTTCGACATCCATCCTGACATGGCCGAATACCAGGAACAGGTCCGGTCTTAGAGAGACCCTAACCTTGGCCAAGCGTGGTTGCCCATCTTCAGCCTTGATGACAGGAAAGACGAGGGACTTGCGTTTCCTCCAGCCGCGCAGAAGTTGGAACTCTTTCTATTACATGAGCTGGAAAACGAAAAGAATTTCCAGAGCCCTGCGGACACAAAGTTGGCTCAAATAGTGTCAGAAGCCGGCATGGTGAACCAACGCCTTCGAACTCTTTTAGCAGAGCCACTCAAATGTGTAAGTCGACGAATAAACCTCGATTCATAGTCTTGGACTCACAATGTAGTTACATGAGGACCTGTTCCTACTTCCAATCCACGATGTGCCACCAAATCTCGACCATGACCATGACAGGAGCTCTGTACCGGCATCAGTCATTTCGGTCATGAGTCTACCCTGTGATGCTCAAAGCACCACAAATGTGCAGCAGATGAAATCGCAGACACTGGAAGATTGCAGTCATGATAATTGGAGTGGAATTACGATGCAATCCGCACAACCGCGTCGAGGTCGAGGCTCTACGGCATGCTCGCTTGGCTTGGCACAGGTCTTGACTCTGCCATTGCCAAGTTCAGACAGCGAAGGCGGGATGCAATCGCTCTGCGATGCACCAACAAGTTCCGACCAAAACGTTTCCGATAATAGGACGATAGTGGAGTGTGTGTCCCCTACGAATGACGGCCTGGATGAACTACCACTACCGCGCAACACCACTGAGGGCAAAGACAAGGAGCACAATGCCATACCCGTTTCCGAGACTTTTACCCAGTTTCCCGCAAATCGCACCCCCACGGACGACAATGACGTAGAAAGGGACGAACCAAGGAAATATGTCTCATTACCAGAACAAGGTCACCAGTCAGATTATGTCAAAGAAATTCATGGCAATAATCCACCACGTCTAGGCATGGAAAGAGAGCATTTTGGATCTAGTCACTTATTATCTCATTTCATGGCGATGATGGGCGCCACGCAGCGCACGAAGCTACACGCGGCGCAGCGATCGACATATCCCATGTCTTGTACGGCGACCTCGACCACAGCTTCATTAACAGGATCGAAAAGCCGAGAAGCTGAAAGTAATTCGGTTTCTCATACTGGGGAACATCTGAATACTCAGGCGGAAGCCTGCCGCAAACAGATTCTACCGGCAGTTTCACCCGAAATATCAAGTCCCAGCCAATCGGGATGTTGTCTGGTTTCAATACAGCTCGGCCATTCAGTAATACGTCACCTAGAAGAGCTTTGGCCCGCCAATCATTTGATAGACAGAGATTTCTGTAGTCATATAGGCACGGGTAATGAACACTTCCATGGCGGTTCCATAACAATGCAAAGCACTACCTTTCAAGCTTCCGAAGTTGACGTGTCCCTGACCGTCGAGGATGGCATCATTGTGACCACTCTTTTGCAGATAAGTCAAAAGCCATTGCCAGGGTCGAAAGCACTGACGGCCATCCGCCAGAGAGTTTACCATCTGAGTCAAAAGTATCCAAGACTCACCATTTTCGTTCTCGAGTCAC
Source organism: Claviceps africana (assembly GCA_018360145.1). Lineage (NCBI taxonomy): Eukaryota > Fungi > Ascomycota > Sordariomycetes > Hypocreales > Clavicipitaceae > Claviceps > Claviceps africana. The sequence goes on along the minus strand of SRPY01000364.1, from coordinate 2,938 downwards.
CGGGGCCAGAAGATAGCATGAGCGATCTGTCACCAGGAGACGTGGATATTTACGCAGGATTCGTGTGCTTTGCCTCGTCTTTTAAAGCGAAGATTGCTGTTCACCTCGTGCCTGGCGGAGACAAGACACTTTCAAGATGGATCCTGTCCCTGATGATACGATTTGCACCCCAATTCATCGAGTTGGACAAGACAACTACGATGGGAAACACCACATGGGAGTTGTTCTTTAGACAGACGGGAATGAATGTGCGTGCGGCACATGTGTTGTCGCATAGCTTGTTTGAGGACTTCGGCACGTTTGGGTTGACGGCCTTCTTAAACATGACAACGGCTAATCAAATATTGGAGTACGGAAGGAGACTGGGGATTGAGCCACAAGTTGCGCAGTGCGCGGTGATACTAGGAATACTGAATCAGACAACGTGAGGGCCAAGTATTGAGCAACAATGCAGGGAAGGAGAGGCGAGCACCTGCGGTCCAACCTCCTCCGGAAGAGCTAGACCCTACATCTAAACCTCGTTAGGTCTGCTGTCATCGTAACAAAGAATGCTGACAGCTTTGTTTTCGATTTCCAAATCATCAAAGCTGCAAGTACCGGGCTCCTCCATACCAATCCACAGCGGCGCCGAGCAAGACTCATCGCTATAGAACAAAAAACATCAGAGAAGTGACGACGGACCGAGGCAGAGACGGTTAGGAGGCATGCAGCACGGCGTACCTGTAGAAGTCACACACAACATCCATCGGCACCTTGGCGCCCTTGGCTTTACCTCTCCTGTAAAGAAACCAGGGTCAGCGACGCATCTAACCACGACAATGTTGAAGGGGAGCCTCATACAATTCCTCGTTGAGCAGCATACACATGCCATTCGGCTCAAAAGCCTGCTGCTGACCTTGGCACGATGCCTTGGAAAACACGATAGCCTATCAACCGTCAACCTTGACCTCTCTCCCGCGTTGCTGGACATGTGTCAAGAATGCGTAGGGGCTGACATTTTGCAAGGCCAATCCCCCGGCGACACCCGACAACACGGCGAAGGAGATCTTGTACGAGCGCATGGCAGGGAGTTGTGACGAGGATATTGTTGGCGGGTGATGTAGCCAGCCACGAGTCAGAATGTAAAGACGGAGAAATCCAGATTCAATAGAGGACGTCGGTCAAAAGATGGCGATTTGGGTTTTATATATTGTATAGGTGGATGATGTACTGTCCGAGGACCCGACCAGGGGAAAGATGGCACGACAGTATTAGGAAGATCCTCCACGACGGCTTAGCACTCCATCATCTCCCCGGAGATTTCATCACTGCGCCTTGACCGACTTCCTGGGGAAAGGAAATGGGAAACTTGGGCGTACATCTCACGTCACACATGGACAGACGCTGAGCGATGCAGGCCGGGCCCGTCTCAACAGCCACAACCTCGCAAATTCGTCGCAAGCGTGGCTGGCTGAGCCTCGTGACGTGATACACGATTCCCCGTTGGGAGATCATCACGGATGCGCTTGTCCAATGAATTCCCGGTTGGAACGCCGTTCGGAATTCGTTGCCACGGACTGGATGCAAACTCGTGGACGGTGGCTGTCGTGGAATACGAGACGGCGCTGCTGCACGCGTGTACTCGTGTACTCGGCTGTACATATGGTCGTTTCCCGTTTCTGGCGACTACCATGCTGTGATTCGGATAACCTCTTTGGCTCTATTTTGGCCAGTGTCGTGTTATATCCTTGGCGCCGGCCACCTGTTTTGCCCCTTTCGCCCCTGTGCTCGTCAGGTTTTCTCGTGATTTCTCCCCTCTCCGTCCCTTTCCCACCCTTTCCGTCCCCCCTTTCTCTCCTGTTCTATCCATTTCTCTCCTACCCCCCCCCCCCCTTTTCCTTCAAAATCTACTTCATACTCTATACACGCTTTCATTCCACCCTTCCATCTCATGTTTCCCAATCCCCCACGCTTCAGCGGGCCTCGCGCAAACCAAACAGCAGCACCCAAATCACCAGCCAGCCCCGTGCTCCAATATGCACATGGGCATCCCGTCCTGGCCGGCACATCCCCCGTTTTCTGTTCCCGATAAGGGAGACGTACACCCAGCCGGGGGACTACACGGAACGTATACAGCAACCACGACGGGGTCCAAGATGGAGCATGCACCGGTGCGAAACACAGTCACGAGACGGAATAGAACAGGAACGGAAAGGCCGAGAGACGGGGTACCATATCGAATAGCGTTTCTAGTCTAATGCCGCTGGGGCGGTAACAGACGGATGCACGAATGCAATACAGGGAGTCCACTTGGCCATTCAACACAGTTCCCACAGCGGACGGGGAAGATGGTTCGGTGCATGGGACACGCTGGTGTGCGGTGGGCGCTTGAGACCGACCCAGACGATGCGGGTGGATGTGTGCGGCAGGGTGACTGATTGGGACGCGAGACCGTAGTAGTCGGAGATGGAGTGGGCGAGCCAGCGTCTGTGACGGAATGAGCCTCCCATTTGGTCTGTCACGAAGAGGAAAGAGAAAGGAGAAACAGGGGCAAAGGCAGAGAGAAAGGGGGACATACTTGAACGCGGCGCCCTCCCCGTCGCCAAGGGAGTCAAACACAAGACCGGAATCGGCCGTCTCATGGGACGCCGGCGTCCTAGCCGCGCGAGACCGCGCAGCCTTCTTCTCCCGCAGCTCGCGCATGGCGCCGTCCCTGCCGACAAAGACAATCTCCTCGTCGTCGGAATCCATGTCCGACACGGCCGAAAGGTCCGTGTTGCCGCGCGGGCCACAAAACACGGGCTGCTGGAGACGCTGCTGCTCCTCCCGCAGGAACCTCCTCACCGGCTCCTCGAGAACACGCACCCAGTCCCGCACGGCGGGCGTGCGCTTGGCCGTCTCCCGCAGATGGCGCGGCACCTCGCCCGCGCCGAGGCCGGTGGCGCGGCCCGTCTCGCGC
>SRPY01000363.1:0-31471 GCA_018360145.1 Claviceps africana | reverse complement strand
GCCCCCAAGCGCGCCGCCGTCCTGCTCCGCGCCGCCGCCGTCCTGCGCGAGCGCAACGACGAGCTCGCCCTCGTCGAGACGCTCGACACCGGCAAGGCATGGGCCGAGACGTCCACCGTCGACGTGGCCACCGGCGCTGACGTGCTCGAGTACTATGCCCACCTGGTGGCCGACGGCCTGCCCGGCCACCATACCCGCCTCCGCCCCGACGCCTACGTCTTGACGAGCCACGAACCCCTGGGCGTGTGCGCCGGCATCGGTGCCTGGAACTACCCTCTGCAGATTGCCCTGTGGAAGTCGGCCGCCTGCTTGGCCGCCGGCAACTGCATGGTCTACAAGCCCAGCGAGGTGACTCCCCTGCACGGGAACACCCTGGCCCAGATCTACATCGACGCCGGCCTTCCCGCCGGCGTCTTCAACGTCGTCTACGGGGACGGGCCTGCCGTCGGCGCGCCCCTCGTCGCCCACCGCGCCATCGCCAAGGTCAGCTTCACCGGCCAGGTCACCACGGGGAGCAGCGTGGCCGGCGAGGCGGCCAGGGGCATGAAGAGCATCACCATGGAGCTCGGCGGCAAGAGCCCTCTCGTCATCCTTCCCGATGCCGACGTCGACGAGGCCGCCGACGTGGCCATGGCCGCCAACTTCTTCTCCACGGGCCAGGTCTGCACCAACGGCACCCGCGTCTTCGTCCCGGATACCCTGCTCGCCGCCGTCGAGGACGCCCTCGTCAGGCGGTGTCGCGAGGGCATCCGCATGGGCCTCCCGCGCGATCCGACCACAAACTTTGGGCCCGTCGTCAGTGCCGCCCAGCGCGACAAGATCAACATGTACATCCAGCACGGCAAGCAGGTGGACCGCGCCAAGGTCCTCTACGACGGCGCCGTCGACGCCCAGAGAAGCAAGCCGACGCCCGACGGTTTCTGGGTCAGTCCCGTCGTCTTCACCGACTGCACCGACGACATGCGCGTCGCCCGCGAGGAAATCTTTGGCCCCGTCATGTGCCTCCTGCCGTACAGCACGCGGGACAAGACGCAGGATGAGTGGATGGCCGACGTGGTACGACGGGCCAACGACACCCCCATGGGCCTGGCGGCCGGCGTGGTGTCGGCCAATGTCGGCCTCGCGCAGCAAGTCACCCGTCGGCTCGACGCCGGTATCACATGGATCAACACGTGGGGGGAGTCGCCGGCCGAGATGCCCGTGGGCGGGTGGAAACTGAGCGGCATGGGCGTCGAGAACGGCCACGAGGGTATCCGGGCGTACACGCGCGTCAAGAGCACGCTCGTGCAGCTCGGCACGGGAGCATGCAAGGGCCTGTTTGCCAAGCTGTGATGTGCACGCCGGTGTTTTTCATCCTGAATGTAAAACATGGAATGCGCGTTCATGGAGCGCATTCATGAAGCGCATTCATGGATGGAGAAATGCGCTTTTGATGTTGATGCTTTGGAGAACCACCCATCGTCTATATACATACTCGTAGCTGGCCGTGCAAATAAAAAAGAAAGCAAGAAAAGAAAAAGGGACCGTCGCTGAAATCCTTCCCACACATTTTACATTGACATGTCGTATTATTATTATTATTATTTTTTTTTTTAAAAAAAAAAAAAAACTCGTCGTCGAATTCGCCTTCTCCCATGACAATTATTGCTTCTCCGCGTCTTGTGCCTCCTTGGGTGTCGCTTCTGATCTTGATTTCGGTGATGCCTTGTTCCACTTCCTCACCCGGAACAGGTAGTACAGCAGAATGGCCATGAAGATGTTGAACAGGATGTATGCCCACATGATGCCGAAATTGCGCAAGCGATGGCTCCAGAAGATGTCGGACGCCGACAGGATCTGGTCGGCGTTGCTGACGCCGCAGTACTGGCACTGCGAGGTGGCCTCGGGGTTCTTCAGATGGCCCGGCGCCCGACTGAGCAACGGCTGCAGGTACGCGCCGCATGTCGTGCCCTGCGGCGGGTCGAAGACGTTCATCTCGTTTTCTGAACAGTCAATGGGCCGACCGTGGAGCTCGGTGGACACGACGCCGCTGATCCAGTAGGTGAATGGACTGACGCGATACATGAATTTCCTGCAAGGGAAGAAAGAAAAACAAAACGTTAGTTGCTGGCGGCAAAAACAAGAAAAAAATTACCCGACAAGGCAGCCAGGCACGGCCCGGACAAGCGAACAAGGGGGGGGGGGGGGGGGGGGGCGGGCAGAGAAGCGTACCAGAAACCGGGAAGGGCCGTCGCGGTCTGCAGGACGCCGCTGAACACGATGCTCAGAATAGCAAGGATGTTGACGACGCTGCCGGCGGTGTGCGCGTCCGGCATGGCGGACTGGCACATGATGGCGAAGGAGGAGGCATAGAGGAACAGTTGGACGACGAACACCAACACGAGCCCTTGGCGGTCGGAGCTTTGGATGCCAATGACGGGATAGTACGACGCTGCCCAGATCAAAATACCAGTAAGGGCCTGATAGGGAATCTCGACGACAACGTTGGCAATCATGAAGACTTGCCACGAGTACGACTTGCTGGGGCGCTCTCGCACTTCATACAGCGACCGTTGGGTGACAAACATGGGTTGCATCTGTGGTGGGAGAAGAAAGAAGAAGGAGAGCAAGACGGAAGAAGAAGAAACAAAGTTAGAGCCGGGGAAAAACTGTTCCACACACTTGGTTCCCAAGGGGAACAAACGTTGGAGGGGAGGAGGGGGTCTCAAAGGGACAACGCACCTGTTGCACAATCGACGAAAATATAGTGGTCAGCATAAAGGTGTTGAAAATGACGGCCTGCGTGCCAGCCTTGGTGTGCTTGGCGTCGAAAAAGGTGAAGCCGATGAACAGGCCGGCAAAGACGCCCAGCGCTAGTTTGGCAAAGATGTAACTGGGCATCCTCCAATACTGCTGAAAGATTCGGTACGTGACGGCCCGAAGCTGCGTGGAAAAGGGCATGGCGTAGGTACTGTGCTTCAGGGGCGAGTCGTCCCGGGCTGGAGCCTCGAGTTGCTCGTCGCGATGGATGGCTTCCATTTCTTCCACGACGGCGGCTCTCTCGGGGCTGGCCTGCCAGATCTGGTGCCAATCTTCCTTGTCGTCATTCCGGCCCTTGTTCACAATCTCCAGCATGTACTCGGCGGGGTTTTCCTGCTCATCGCATTTCCGTGCGCCGTTGCGTTCAAAGTAATCCAGCAAAACGTGCGACTCTTGGCCGATATCGCCGAAATAGACCGTCTTGCCGCCCTTGGCAAGGAATAGCAGGCGATCGAATGCTTGGAACAAGATGGCGCTCGGCTGGTGGATGGTGCACAGGATAGCCTGGCCGGAATCCGCAAGCTTTCGGAGAAAGGCGCAGATGGCCCAGGAGCTCTGCGAGTCGAGACCAGACGTGGGCTCATCAAGGAACAGGAGCAGCCTTGGCTTGGCCGCCAGCTCGACACCGATGGTGAGAAGCTTGCGCTGTTCGACGTTCAGACCCTGCCCGGGGACACCAACGACGGCGTTGGCAAAGTCCTCCATCTTGAGCATTCTGATGACCTCCTCCACAAACTCAAACTTCTCCTTCTTGCTGACGGATTTTGGCTGGCGAAGCATGGCACTGAATCGAAGACTCTCGCGCACAGTGGCGGTTTCCAGGTGTAGGTCCTGTTGCTGCACGTAACCCGTGTTGCGCTGGAAGCTACGATCAAGAGGCCTGCCGTTGACGAGCATGTCGCCGGTGATGACGCCCATCGTGGTCCTCTGCGCGAGCGCGTCCAAGAGCGTCGTCTTTCCCGCGCCCGACACGCCCATGAGGGCGGTCAAGGTGCCTGGTCTGACCCAGCCGGAAACGTGATCCAGCAGTCGGCGCGGCTCCCCCTTGATTTCGATGTCGTACACCACGTCACGCCAGGTGAAGATGTCCTTGTGAGGAGAAAGCGTCGCCTTGGCTTCGGACCCTTTCTCCCCCTTGCCATTGGCGTCCTCCTCGTCAGAGGTGGCAGCTGGTCCCTCATCGTTCTGAACCGCATGGGTTTCGCCCTTCAGCAGGTACGCGGGGGCGTGTCCTCGGCGAAAGACCAGAGCTTCGGCAGAACTCGATGTGGCCGAGTTCAATTCGACGGTGGCCAAGTAGGCCGTCAGGAAGAAGAGCAAAAAGCCCACCAGAATACCAAAGTTTCTCCATACGTGCGAGTAGGAGTACTCGTAGCTGGACGCGATGAAAGCGTCGCCGCTCACCGTGTACTGACCAGGAACCGCACCAGCCACCGAACACACCCAGGAATCCCCAATGTTTGGTGAGTAAGGGGGCACAATCTCGGAACAGGGAAAATCTCGGTTGTGGAATTCGTTTGCGACCAAGATCTCAAAGGCATAGAACACGGGATTGATCCACCGGATCCAGCCGAACCAAGAATGCATTTCGGGAACTGGCAAGGCAAAACCCGTGTAATTGACCAATGCAAGCACCAAAACACCTGCCAACGTCATCGCCTGCGAAACCGTTTGTGTGGCAGCGGCCATGGTGCGGAAAACGGCAGACATGATCAGTGTGGCCATGTAGGTTATGAGGAAATACAGGAAGAACGGACCGGCTTCGCGTCGTAGCTCGGCCAAGAAGTACAGCACAACATTGAACACCACGGCCGTCACCAACTTGACGGGCGCATCGGCCATGAATCCTCCTGCGGCTTCCGCAGAAGCATGGTAAAAGGCGTACGACGCGTGCTTTTGCACAATTGGCCGCTGCTCGTACAAGCTGGTGATCTCCGAAATGGATGTCAAGGCGTTCATGAGAATGGCCATGAAGAGAACCGAACCACGACCGTAGAAACTGACTGTAGCTTCAGGTGCGCCGTAAAAGATGGAACCAATGATGAGAGACATGACGACGTTGGATATAGCCTGTGTAGCAGTAGCTGTGATGTTATTCCAGATCCGCTGATACGCGCGCTTGGTGCAAAGCTTGACCTGCATGCCATAGCTAACGGTATATGGCGACTTTGGCCGGACATGGTTGGCCTGCCGGACGTTTTTGTGTTCTCTGAACTCTGCAAGACTCTGTCTCTGCCGTGGCCCAGAAAACTCCTTGTCGTGGGCATCCATGCGATGGATTAGAGCCCGGTACTCGGGAGATTGTCGCCACAGCCGTTCAAAGTCCTCGGGCGTGCGAGGAACTTTGTTCTCATATCCTTCCCTGGCCACTCGCTCCTGGGGATTTGTGACTGAAGTGAGAAAATCTCCGGTTGTCTGACGGGGGGGGCAGTACCAGCCTTGCCTCTCGAAGTAGCCCTTGGCCTGGTCGGCAGGGCCAAAATAGATTTGACGACCTTCGTATAAGACGGTGGCCTTGTCGAACAAGTCGTAAATCGCCTGACTTGCTTGGTAAATGGCAACCGCATTGGTTCGTCGGCCCAGATCGCACGCCACGCGCAGCGACTGGACGAACTTGAACGCAGTTGCAGAGTCGAGTCCGCGAGTACTTTTCCACGCACCGAATTAGCGACAAGAAGGAGGGCAGAGAAAAGGTAGAAGAAAGAGAAAGAAAGATTGGGACGTAAAAAGCAAAACGGCCACGTTGACGAACCTGTTGTCCCAAGCATTCACTGGCGAGCCTGCCACGAGCATCTCCGCAATACTGACACGCTTCCGCTCCCCACCGGACACGCCACGGATGAAGTCGTTTCCGACCTTGGTGTTGTAGGTATGGCTGAGACCAAAAATGGCCATGACGACCTTTGCAATATATTGGCAGTACTCGTCACGAGGCATGCCCAGGAAACGGTGTTGTGGCGCTCGAACTGAGGCAGCAAACTCAAGCGTCTGACCGACGGTGAGATGAGGGAAGTGTTTATCAACCTGGTGCGGGCAATGGCCGTCAGCAGGTCATGCAATCAAACAAACAGACAACAATAACCACCTAGAAAAAGAAAAAGAAAAGAAAAGAAAAGAAAAGAAAAGAAAAAAGAAAAAAAAGCATCACGCTTCCGGAATCTCACCTCCTGGTTGTAAACCATTTCTCCCTTGAACTCCTTCATCATCTTCTTCTGATCGATTCCCCTGTAGTGGATATTAGACTGATCTCCGACCTCTAGCCCTTCCAGTTCTCCGCAAATTGTTTTGAGGAGCGTGCTGCAGCCTGAGCCAGGCCGGCCGAGCACAACGAGGAGCTCGCCGGGGCTCAGATATCCGTCGAAGCCATGAAGAATATGTTTGCGCTGCTTCTTATTGAAACTGAAAAAGTCACCCAGCTTCAGCGGAGCCGCCACCGTGGACCCGACGGTATCTTGAAGTTGAATAGCAGTGCCGGAACCAAAAACGTTGAGATTCCGGTACGAGACGCCCAGGGACTTTCTCTCCACGCCTCCTTCGGTCAGCTGGTCCATGAATCGACGCAGCCACCTCTCCAGGTCAAAGTCTCTGTGTTCAGGGTTGAGTGAGGGATCATTCTCATCGATGCTCCCCAAGTGTCTGCTGGATTGGGACCGGGCTGCCAGACTGGGGCGGCGATTCGAAATAGCTGTGGCGATTCGAACCAGCTCTGACCGACCCTGTTCCTCTATCATGGTACCTGTGGCAGGGCGGCTGGTGGTTTCAGTGTCGTTTTCTCCGACTTGGCTCTCCGGAGCAGGCGCCTCGATGGAGTGTCTGCCGCGTTGGTGACGAAGCGGGTTGCAGGAAACATATTGTTGACTACCAGTAGACGCGTGCGCGCCAACGAGCAGCTCAGGGGCTGGCCCGTCGCGAGTTTCCAGTGCCATGATGTCTAGATTTTAAACTCGGGCCCGCTCGATGGACACTTGAGATGGACCAGACAAGGCATGGGGACTCATAATTGTTCAGAGGACGCCAGAGAGACTGGACACCTCGCACGTCTTATTGTAGTTTTCCTTTCCCGGTAGACGGGCCGCCATCTGTGGTGGCTTGAAGGGAATCCAACCCCATCGAGAATGCGAGACGGCCCTGGCCCATACGAACTGACGGACTGACGGACTGACGGACTGCTGCCGAGAACGGTACCTCGGCAGTCGAATTTACCGGACCTCCGTAGTACATTGTATATACATCGTAAGTATGTATCTACCTACCTACCTACCTAGGTACTTAGATGTACATATGTGTCGTCGGGAACTTGCGGTGTTTTTCTTTCTTTTCTTTTTTCTGCCAGAGAAGCTTGAACCAATGGAGTTTTCGTATCAGGCCCCGGTCCCACCTGTCGAGTTCTGGGGTCCCTTGCGCCTGCCCAACAAGGCGGTCCTAATCCTGTTGCCAGTTGGCTCAAGCTTTATTACTAGCCAGTTGCATCTCCGCTATAACAACACTCTGTTTCACTCCGATGCCAGACGCCAAATGCCAACCAACGGCGCGCAGTTAGTCCCCAATGCCCAGCATGTGACGGAAGGATCCGAGAGCATGGTTCGTTGTACCTGGCAAGTACTCGGTTAGGTACCAGCCTACCCACCTAGTACTTGCTCGGATACCTAGGTACCTAGGTAGGTACTTGGGCATCCCGTCTCCTGGTGGGAACTCGGCTCGTGTTGCAACCGCTCGTTGGGCCCTATTTTGGCCTCAAGAAATCCACACGCATCCACAACTGGTGCGCTGCCAAAGTTGGTACGGTTTTGTGGGCCACACTCGGCTTCTTCAACAACGTCAAGAGGGAGTCTGTTGACAGTCTGTAGAACTCGAGTCTGCCACAGCAACTCCGCCACGTCCATTTTGTCGCCACCCTTCGGCCATTGGAGACTCCGAAGCCGAGCCGACCCCGGCCGGGGTTAGTATTTGCGCCCCTTGGACACCGGACTTCATGGCACCCCGATACGGATACGGGTTCCTGCAAGCCGCTCCGTTGGGATCGAATTCGGGTAATGGGTAAATCTCTCCTGAGGTGCGGCTGTCGGCATCTCCTCCAGGCTGCCTGCAACACGCAACGCGGCAATGTCTTCATTCTTGGTGCTGTCACGGACGGATCGCGGATCGCGGATCGCGGATCGCGCCTGACTGGACCGGACCCCCTTCCTGGGCCAGGTTGAGGTCGGGGACGTTGCGTTGCGAACGACGCGAATGATGCGATGCGCATGGTGCGATGCGCATGGTGCGATGCGCATGGTGCGAAGCAACCGAGGTTCAAAACAAAAATCGCTTCTTCGTGTCCCAGACCACCTGCATTACATACATACATATGTACACATGTACAATCGCGGGCCTCGAGCCGCAGCGCGCGCACCGCCAATGAATCTCGTCAACGCCACACATAGACCTGTTCATGTGATTGATGCAAGTAGCGAATGCCCGTCGGGTCGACGACGCCCGCGCGAGACGTCAATTTCGGCATCGCAGCACCACCACTGGGAAGGGGAACCTGGAAACTGGACAAGAGTGCTCCGTTTGCTGCAAGCTTGGACCACAGGATGGCCCCATCTGAAAAGACGGCGCGCCGGGCGGACGGAAGGCAACGAGTAGCGTGTGCCATCTCCTCTACTTGCTGCAAGTAGTGTCTACTTCTCTCGCCGCGTCCCGTTCCACCTTCACTGCAGTCACGGATACTCTAACCATGCTCGCATGTGGTATCGTATCCCTCCCTCTCTCCTTCCCCTCCTGCGCTTACGCCCGAACCAATTCTAGCCTCGGTATTCTCGCCGAGTACTAGCACAGGCATCAATATATACATAATACGCCATCGTGGTCTTTTTTTTTTTTTCGGTGGGTGTCTTTTCCACCCTGTCAATTTAACCGATGGAGATCGATGCGATTAACGTCCCCGTCATCTCCGAAACTGTCACTACTGTCACTACTTCCACAGCTCGGCCCTGCGTGCCTCGGCATCAGCAGCACCCGTGTCCCACCAACTCGCCTCCTCCCCTCCTCTTCAAGGAACAAGGGCCCCTCGCCTTCGCAGCTAACAGATCATGACTGCCACAGTAGAAGCGCTGAGTCCAAAGGACTCACTGGCAGAGACGGTGGCAAGACCGTCGCTGTCCTCCGTATCCGCCACTCCTCGCAGCATACCCGAGCCCGTCACATACCTCGCGCCAAGCATTCCCTCAACCTCATTCGCCGCCTACCCAAGAATGCCTCTGGACAACAGTGACGAGGCTCAGAGGCACGGCGGCATTACGTTTGCCGGCCAGGAAAAGCTGCCTAAGCTTCCTATCCCAGATCTCGCCAGCACCTGTGACAAGTATTTGGAAGCTCTTGGACCATTGCAGAGTCCTAGGGAACACGCTGAAACAGAGCACGCCGTGAGGGATTTTCTCTCAACGGACGGTCCAGATCTGCAAGAGAAGCTAAAGAGGTATGCTCGCGGAAAGACGAGTTATATTGAGCAGTTTTGTAAGTATTCATGCCTCGTCTCCTTCGATCCTCTGTTGCTTGCCGTCCGTCTTGCCTATATATTCGGCTCTAACTTTTTTTCTCCCTTTCTCTCTTTCTTTCTCTTTACTCTGTTTTCTTGTGCGGCCGTAGGGTACGACTCTTACTTGAACTTTGATAATCCCGTCGTTTTGAACCTGAATCCTTTTTTCCTTCTCGAAGACGACCCCACACCCGCTCGCAACAACCAGGTGACTCGTGCAGCATCACTCGTGGTCTCTGCCCTCGAGTTCATCCGGGCGGTTCGCAAGGAAGAGCTTCCACCAGATACCGTCAAGGGCAAGCCGCTATGCATGCATCAGTTCTCTCGCCTGTTTGGGACGGCCCGAGTGCCTACCGATCATGGCTGCCAGATCGTGCAGGATCCCGAGGCCAAGCACATCGTGGTCATTTGCCACGGTCAAATCTACTGGTTCGATGTCCTCGACGACAATTCAGACGTCATCATGACAGAAAAGGACATTGCGGTCAACCTGCACACCATTACCGAGGACGCCGCTCAGACACCTATCCAAGAAGCCGCCAAGGGGGCCCTGGGCGTGCTCAGCACCGAAAACCGCAAGACCTGGTCAGGCCTGAGAGATGTCATAACCAAGGACGCAGAATCCAATAATGCCGACTGCCTGAACATTGTGGATTCGGCACTCTTTGCTCTTTGTCTCGATTACACGGAGCCTCAGGATGTTGCCGCGCTGTGTCAAAACATGTTGTGTGGTACCAGCGAGGTCAAGAACGGCGTGCAGATTGGAACGTGTACCAATCGGTGGTATGACAAGTTGCAAATCATTGTCTGCAAGAACGGAAGCGCGGGCATCAACTTCGAACACACGGGTGTCGATGGACACACTGTTCTTCGATTCGCCAGCGACGTCTACACCGACACGATTCTGCGATTTGCACGTACCATCAACGGCCAGGCCCCTACATTGTGGACTTCGACAAGCCCCGATCCGTCTAAGCGGGATCCCGAGAGTTTCGGTGATGTCAACACCACGCCACGAAAGCTGGAGTGGGACATGGTCCCGGAACTGAGCATTGCCGTTCGATTCGCCGAGACTAGACTGGCCGACTTGATTGAGCAGAACGAGTTCCAGTGTCTTGATTTTAGCTCTTACGGCAAAAACTTCATCACGTCAATGGGACTCTCGCCAGACGCCTTTGTCCAGATGGCGTTTCAAGCGGCTTACTACGGCCTGTACGGCCGGGTCGAGTGCACGTACGAGCCGGCCATGACGAAGTTCTATCTCCATGGCCGGACGGAAGCGGTGCGCACCGTGTCCCAAGAGTCGGTGGACTTTGTCCAGACCTTCTGGGCTGACAACCCCCCCGAGCACAAGATTGCGGCTCTCAAGCGTGCCTGCCAGAAGCACACGGGCCGCATCAAAGAATGCCTCAAAGCAGAGGGATGTGATCGACATCTGTACGCCCTTTTTTGCGTGTGGCAGAAATATGTCGACGGCGAAATCGACGCTGGCACCAACAGCGTCGGAAGCCCTGTTGACGACGACTGCTTACCCGCGGGTAGTCCCGGCAAGAAGGACGAGTCAAAGGGCTCGTCGGAGAAGCTTGTAGACGTGAAGCTCCAGCGAGAAGACGCCGATAACAGCACGAACCCCCCCTCGCGAAATATTTGCTCCCACCGTCGCTCTCCCTCTCGTCCTCTCCCGTTCATTTTCGCCGACGGCGGGTGGGATAAACTCAACACGACTGTCCTGTCCACGTCCAACTGCGGGAACCCGTCGCTTCGACAATTTGGGTTTGGCCCAACGTCCGGAAACGGCTTCGGGATCGGGTACATTATCAAAAACGACTCCATCTCCATCTGCGTGGCCAGCAAACATCGCCAGACGAAGCGCTTTGTTGACGCATTGGAGAGCTACCTTCTCGAAGTCCGACGCATCTTGAAGATCACGAACCGGAAGTCGTCGCCGTCGACCAACAAGGGCAGTCGCGCCAGAGAAGCCGAGTCGTCCAACGCCAGGCCGATGAACCGCCTCAAGTCCCGCGGCAGACTCATTGCCACCGACAGCTCGGCAACAGCCAAGGAGACGGCAAGTCCGATGGAGGAGAGCTCTCTTGTGAGCGATGACGACGAGCTAGGTGGCTGTAAGTATCTACGCCCCACGAATTGACAGTTTGAAATATCCAAAGAAAAGCAACGCAAAAAAAAAAAATCTGCATCTCTCGCCGTTCGAAGCTAATGTCCCGCTTTAAACGCAGATGGTTTCTTCGACGCCGGCATGCTCCTACAGGCACTCAAGGCGCGGGACAGAAATGCCGACACGGGCGAGACCAAAGCCTCCGAGAGGGCTACCGTCCAGGCGAGGCGGAGGGACGTGGGCAAGAAGCTACGACTGACGACGGAGTAAGTTGAGCTGGTAGCGGAACGCATGCATGCATGCGTGTGCCGTGCGTGTATATTCAATCTGGTACGAAGACATGAATTACGATGGGTCCATGTATGTAGTGTGAGAGATGAATAAAGTGTTGGACATGCCATTGGTACGTTTTCCAGCGCTCCGTGTCTCGTCCTCGCGCCTGTTTCCTTGTGCCCCCCTCCCCCTGTGATGAAACAAGAATGTCTACCATCTATTTACCATTCTGGAAACACGCCCAAACGCAGAACACAGGGCAATTCGACCCCACCAACTGCCTCAATCCACTACATCCATGTCGTAAGGCTCAAGACCTCATGTCATTCCAACCTATCGCCGAAGCCCCCCAAAGACGTCGCAGCACCATCGGGACAACGGCTCTCGAAAGACATGGGGGTAGGATATGACTGAATGAGTCGAGCATTTCGACGGAGGTTTCTTTTTGTGGCCGAGGTGCTGACGCGTATTGACAGATGTCTTCAGACAATGTATAACGGTGTCAAGAATAAGGCTTCGAGATTCCAGTCCGTGGATCGATGGTGCTTGCGTCGTTTTGTTCCTCCGGGATGCTGTGTTGGGGGGGTCTTTTGCCAATGCTCGTTTTTTTTTTTTTGTTTTTTTTTTTTTTGTAAAGGGAGTACGTGGCTTGGTTTGGATGGAGCCCGCTCCGTTTACGCCAGCTCGTGCATTTGGCCGCGGTGGTTGTCGCTGGTTTGGGCGGGCACTTCGTGCACGGGGCCGTAGGGAGGAGAAGGTCCCAGGGTCGGGGGCTGCTGCTGCTGGCCTGGAATGGGCTGAAGGCCGGCCGCGGGGTGTTTCTGCGGCGGGTGATCGGAGGGCGGCGTTACGTAGGAGTAGGTCCATGGAGGAGTGGGACTGGTGGTCATTTGGCCTGTTCGAGGATCGTTTGCGTGTGAGGCCGTTGGCGACGATGGACTGAGCGATGGTGGGGGATAGTATCCCGTCTGGGCCGGAGATGTTGTGTGCCGGTATTGTTGTTGGGGGGGGTATGGCTGCTGGGATGATGGGCTGTTGATCTTGGAGTCGTGATACTCGTGGTTCTGGTTCTGTGAGGAGACGTCTGGCTGCGTGGGCGGCGGGTTCGATGAAGACGTCCCCACACCGGTCGTCCGCCTCTTCTTGCGACGCAGGCAGAGGAAGAGGAAGAGGGCCAGGAGACCGAGACTGATGACAGCGACGCCGCCCATGACGCCGCCGACAATGGCACCAATGAGGGTTTTGTTGGCACTTCTCGAGTCGTTGCCGTTAGTCGGGGAGCCGGCGCCAGTCACGGCTCCCGTGTTCGTAGGGTCCGCTTTGAAGGCATTGGTAGGAAAGGAAGCGCCGGCGAAATACTTGGGCGAGCTTTGTTTGAAAGCACTGTAGCTTCTGTGGTCGCTCTGCCCTCTCCAGGTTGTCTCGGCGGTCTGGGCAGTAGAGTCACTGATGGAATTGCACCAGTAGTCTGTGATGCCCCCGGGAAAAGCAATGGTGTTGCAGTATGGCAACGCGATTCTCGTGCTACGGGGAGGATTGTCAGGTTTAGTTACGACTCCGTTGGGACGTGGTGTTGTGAATGGGGAAATGCGCGAGGCTCAGGTGGATTCTGTTTTCATCTCATCTTACACATACCATTTCGCGATGTATGCGTTTGCATGACAGGAATTATCGCAGGCAGCGGAAGAGAAGTAGGACGCGCGGTCAATACAGCCGACATGGAAATTGAATGCCTCGTCATTGAAGCACATGACGATTCCCGAGAAAGTCTTCTGAGCCAATACCAGCCCGCACGTTGCGCGGCGCCCACCGCAAGTATAGGGAGAGGCGGACCTGGCCGAGACCCAACCGCAAGTGTTGTCCGGAGCAATCATGACGGTTAAGGGCGCCTGGGACATGGGTGCTCTTTTGAATAAGCTTTGCTGAAAAGCATCCAACCCAGGAGGCTGCGTGGGCTTTGGAGAAGCACCATGTTCGGGGACAGGTGCGGTACCAGTAGCTCTCGGCTGAGCCGCAACCAAGTTGCGTCCTTTGGCGGCGGTAGAGAGCGAGAGCACGGCAATCGTGGTGACCAAGGCCGAGTTCGTCTTCATGATGAATGCTCTTGTGGATGTTGTGCCGGTGCTGGACAAAAGTCCATAGACGACGGACCCCGACCTCTTCTGCTTTGCCCTCAACAAGGTCCACGATGTGAAACGAGAATATGAAAGGAGGGCCACTGGATGGACTGCGAGACGAAGGATATCGACCTCAACGTCGGGCTGTGAGAAGAACGGATCGAGAACCGAAGTAGGTTTGGGGACTTGGCAACATGGACGGGTCAATAAAGGCTCAGCAGCCTCAGCTCGGTGGAACCATCAGGGACAAAAACCGGAACGCTCGTGTCTTTTCGGTCACTGGATCCGAATATTGCAAGACAGGAGACTTTACGAGGTCGACCATGTCCCACGGATGGCCATTGAGAAGATTAGACGACCCCCTGGCTCGGCGCAGTGTGCTCAGCGTGGCTTGCAGGAGCTGAAGGCCAGGATGGGACCATCAAGCGGCGAGTCTAAGACAATTCCCGAGTCCATCTGCGTTGCGTCGGGCCTGGTCCAGATAAGCGACGGGCGGAAATCTTCCACAGCAAGAAGTTTTTGGTGTCGTTGTCGGTCCAAAATCCGAGCTCAAAATCCAGAGGCGAAAGGGGGGAATCACGCCCGGCTTGGAAAGAAGCGAAAAAAAATGAAAAATGAAAATTAAAATCGCCATTGTAGCCGGCGACAATCACATGCGGTCGCCCGTCCAGTGTCCGACTGGTCTGGTCTTGTCCAGACCGTGCCACTTTGGATCGACCAGCCATGGCACGAAGCCAGATCCGTGCCGCGTGGCCTCAAAGGCAATCATGCCGTCCGGCTACACTAGCATCGATACCGAACCGAAACCAGTCAGCCGATGATGGAGGGCGTAACTCGGGGCGTAACTCGGGCGGATAGGGACTATTGCCCCGATGAAACATGGTGATGGTGGTGCATGTTTGCATATTATTTCTCCACGAGCGTGAGCCGCCATGTCGCGGCTGGCGGCTGCTGGCCAATCATGGCAAGCACGGCAAACGCGGCTCCAGCCGACTGGATGATTCTTGCGGCATGCATCCATGGGAGCTCCAAGTTGCAAGGTCCAACAACTCGATTCATTCATCCGGCATCTCACCACTCGCCTCTCCTCGCCTCTCCTCAGCCTCCTCCACAACACCGCTCACACTGAGCCGCCTCCCATCTCCGAGCAACCATGGCATAACGCACGACCGAGACGGCCGACGCCCATCGTCCGAAACGCACCAGCCCTCCCGGCGGCCTCGCTTCTCGCACGCCGACAGCCTCACCACCACTTTCACCACCACCATCACCACCGCCACCCGCATCACTCGCATACTCGCTTCTCGCCCATGACAGACCTTCTCACCATCCTGCCCACGTTCCCCCAAGCCGCCTTTTCCGCGCTCCTCCCCGTCATTGAGCAGCATGGCCTATCGACCACGGACCTTCTGGCCCTGCACCCGGCGGATATTGCCAAACAGACCCGTCTCCCGCTTCTGGATCTAAAGAGGTTTATCGCCGCCGTTCAGGTGTCGCTGTCGGATGATCTGGTGCCCCGCCATCCCCTGCGACGATTCAGTCATGGAGGGGTGAAGCAGGGCGAGCAGCCCGAGCAGCCCGAGCAGGGAACCGAAGCGGTTGCAGACGGGCCAGAAAACGCTGCACAACAACGGGGGGGAGGGGGAGAGCAGGAGGAGAAGGAGAAGGAGAAGGAGAAGGACAAAGAAGCCCATCCGGCATCGTCGTCGTCAACACCATCACCACTACCACCGCCAACGCCACCATGCCGCATCAGCACTCTGGATCCCCTTCTCGACGCCTCCCTCGGCGGCGGCATCCCCACCTCGTCCATCACCGAAATCACCGGCGAATCCGGCGCCGGCAAGACGCAGTTCCTCCTTACGCTCTGCCTGGCCGTCCAGCTTCCGCCCCCGCACGGCCTCTCCAAGCAAGCCCTCTACGTTTCCACCGAGTCCGGCCTCGCCACCCGCCGTCTCTCCCAGATGCTCACCTCCCATCCTCTCCTCCAGGATGTCGGTGCCTCGCTTCGTCCGTCCCTCGACAACATCCTCAGCACCGTAACCCCGGACCTAGAATCCCAGGACCACATCCTCGAGTATCAAGTCCCCGTGCTGCTGGCCCGGCACAACATTGGACTCGTCGTCATCGACTCCGTGGCCGCCAACTACCGCGCCGAGTTTGAGAGAGCCGCTACCTTCACCTCCTCCTCCTCCTCCTCCTCCACCGCCTCGTATGGCGCCAACATGGCTGCGCGAAGTGCCGCGCTGGTCCGTCTAGGTGCCCTGCTGCGAAACCTCGCCCGGCGCCATGACGTCGCCGTGGTGGTAGCAAACCAGGTGGCCGACCGCTTCACGTCATCAGCGATTCGGCCGCGCCCTGCCGCCACCGCTCCAGGACGCCCAGACACAAGCCAAGACAGCCCCCTGGCCTCTAGAACCACGGCAAAACCGCCGCTGCCTCCGTCCGCCTTCCAGGGCACGCCTCCCCTCCCGTCGTCGTCCCCGCCCGCGTCGTCGTCCCCACCACCACAACCGCCCTTCTTCCACCCCCGCGACGATGAACCCGCGGCCCATCCAGCCCTGCGACTCGACCACCAGCAGCGCTGGTTCACGGGCTGGGGTGACGACCCCCGCTCCAACCGCGCCCTCAAGACCCCGAGCCTCGGCCTCGTGTGGTCCACCCAGATATCCTGTCGGATCGCCCTCCTCAAGAGACCCGTCTACGGACGACCCCGGCAGCTGATTGCCCCCATCGAAGCAGACGACGGCCTCGAGGTCGGCGCCACCCTGAAGAACTGGCGACGGTGGATCAAGGTCGTTTTCGCCAGCCACGCCGCCCCGTCCGGCCAGGACCCAGCCCAGGCAATCGAGTTCGAAGTCTTTGCAGGCGGACTCCGCGGCGTGCGGGCTAGAAAGTAAATCCCCACCCCCGGGGCGCTCTCTCCTTTTCCCCTACGGGGTCAAGAGCGGGAACCGTGACATTTTTTTTCTTTTTTCGAAAGTCATCCAGGGGTAATACGAAAGGGTGCAAAGAGAAAAAAGTCATCGAGTTTAGGATAAATTGATTTCAGTGACGTTTTTTTGTTTGTCCTTGAAGAAAAATAGAATAGGATAGGATACCTGGTTACATGGCCTTTTCGAATGCAATCGCGCCGTCGCCCACCTTTTATATTTCCATTCTCATACTTTTGTCCGAGCCGGCCTTTGCTCAAACGCCATGTCCCGGGATGATCGTCTGTGGATCAATTTCGGAAGACCGGCATCTGCATCTGCTGCCCTGAGCTCCAGTCCGTCCTGCCTATGCCTTTTATGCTGTTTCTTTAAGTCAAGAGCCCCTTTCCCACCAAATATACCCCCCCAAAAAAAAGGAAAAGAAAAGTAAGGACCTGCGCCATCCATCAGGACGCCTTCCTCAATGCGGATGGGGAAATTCGTCCTCCAACTGTAACCGCACACCGACATTCATGCTAATCAGCTCCTGGACCAGGAGCTTGGCCGCGTACGGCATCTGCATCTGCGTCACATGTCTCGTGCTTTTGCATGTGTTGCAATATCCCTTGTAGCCAAACAATCCGCACTGCTGGCATATATCCAGGTGGGTACCGTCGGAGCTCAGCATGAGACGTTCCAGGAGGAGCTGCGAAGCGCCGTACGCGATCAGGCAGTCACGCTCCATCTCTCCGAGACGAAGGCCACCGTCTCGGGATCGACCCTCTGTCGGTTGTCTGGTGAGAATGGCGCGGGGCCCGCGGGAACGAGAATGCATCTTATCTTGGACCATGTGCTTCAGGCGCTGGTAGTAGATGGGCCCGTTGAAGATGTATGCCTCTAGTGGCTCGCCTGTGAGACCGGACGTGAAGTAGTCCTTGCCCTCCCACGAGAATCCGTAATCGAGAAGGACCTTACTCATGTCTTCCACCGGGTGGGACCTGAATGCATCTCCGAAGCCGTAGTCCGGTCGGCCGTCGATGATGGATGCCTTGCCCGTCAGACATTCTAGCAATTTTCCCACCGTCATTCGAGACGGGAAACCGTGCGGATTCATGATAATGTCGGGACAGAGGCCGTTGTCGGCGAAGGGCATGTCTTCTTGATCGACAATGATGCCGACGACACCTTTTTGCCCGTGGCGGGAAGAGAACTTGTCGCCGAGTTCAGGCCGACGCGTTTGGCGCGTCTGCACCTTGATGACGGTCATGTCCTTCTCTGTGCGAGAGATCATGACCTTGTCGATGTAGGCGGGATCCGGGATGCGATACGAGACGGCCGAATCGCGGTACTCGCTGGGACCGCGATCGAGGCCGATACCCGTGCTGGACAGATCCAGCGGAGTCTCCTTCTTCACCATGACCTCACCGTGCTTGACTCTGTATCCAACCGTTGCCAGACCATCGTCATCCAGCGCCTCGTACTTGGCCTCGCGCTGTGCCGGTCCGTTGCCGTTGCCGTTCTCTTTGTTAACAGGGTCTCCTATGCGCTCTCGCCTGCCGTTTGGATACTTTTGCAGCTCTGTGGTGTACTTGCGAAAGACCTGGCAACGGCCGAAACCTCGGTCGATGGACGCCTTGTTCAATACAAGGGCATCTTCGATATCATATCCAGAGTATGACATGACGACAACGGTAGCGTTGTGGCCAGCTGGAAGCTTATCGTAGTGGATAAGTTGAATGGTCTTGCTGATGACCATGGGCCGTTGCGGGTACACGAGAGTGTAAAGTAGCGTATCGATTCTGTTGAATTGGTTGTATGCAATAGCTCCGATGGCTTGTTTACCCATAGCGCATTGGTACGTGTTTCGGGGGGACTGGTTGTGATGTGGGAAAGGGATGATGCCGGCCACGGCTCCGAGAATCGTGAATGGTTCAATCTCCAAATGCGTGGTGCTCTGGGTGATGTTTTTCTCGTACAGAGCAACGAGCGCATCCTGCTCCTCATTGACATCCAAGTACTCCACAACTCCCTTGGTCAAGAAATCATCAAATGTGGCCTTACCCATTTGCAAGAGACGAAGGTGCTCGTCCTTGAGCTTTTGCTTCCCATTCTTGACGATGATGTATGGCCGACATATTCGGCCCTCGTCTGTGGCAATATGCACAGCACTGAAGTGAGAGTTGAGGTTGATACTGACAAACGGTGAAATCCAGCCTCGTCGACGCATAGTGCGGAATCTATAGGCAAATCTCTTGGGATATCTTGTTAGAGCAAATGGTGTACCGTTCACGTGGATGACGTATGCACCCTCACGATGCATCTCGGCACCAGAAAAGTTCCGGATGGGTTCGACGCCCGTGTCCAGAGTGAATATCCAACGCTTGACAGGTTCCTCTTCGACATTGGTGGTAATGTGCGTCATGAGAGCCAAGTTCTTGACGAGACCGCAGGCTTCACCTTCAGGGGTATCCGACGTGCAGAGCATACCCCATTGCGACGGTTGAAGGGCACGGGGACCAGACACCTTACGCGTCTTTTCGAATTGCGAGCTGATTCGCGTCATCATGCCCAAAGCACTAATATAGCTGAGACGACTCAAAACGTGAGTGACGCCAGCTCTGTTCATGTTGAAGCGCTTCACGCTCCAGTTTCCCGTCTGGATCGCCCGGTTGATTCCCAGTCCGATATTGTTGGCGTGATTGCTGATCATGAGCACAGCATCCAGAGGAACCGCCCGATTGTTCTTCTTCAAGAATTTGTCAATGGACATCTTGACCTCACCCATGAATCTCTTGAACAAGTCTTCAAACAGCAGAGACAACAGTTGACCAGCCAGTTCCAGTCGTTTGTTGCCCACGAAATCTCGGTCATCTACAAGCTTAAGATTTTGGGACGCCATCAGGACTCGTCTTGTCATCATGGCGACATAGAGAGCCTTGGGA
Source organism: Claviceps africana (assembly GCA_018360145.1). NCBI lineage: Eukaryota > Fungi > Ascomycota > Sordariomycetes > Hypocreales > Clavicipitaceae > Claviceps > Claviceps africana. Next base: position 11,792 of record SRPY01000363.1, on the reverse strand, counting down.
TAGAAATCCAGACCCTCGATAGGCACATGAGCAATGATGAGGTTGGCGAGGGCGTCGAGACCTTCTTCAACGTGATTTCGGCGGACTTGGGGGCCAAACATGGTTCTTCTTGATCCCATCTTTACCCTCGCACCAATGTATTCCAAAGCCTGGTGCTGGGTAAAAACGCCAGCCCGGGCTGCCTCGTCAAAATTGATGACAAACTCATCCTGGTAACGACCATCCGAGCCAGCCACTAGTTGCATGATCTCGTAATCTGACAAGCCACCAAGGGCCTTGAGAATGATGACAATGGGAATTCCCTCGACCAGAACATTGTGCGTCATGACGATCCTGTCCTTCTTCATTGTGACATATGTCTTTGACTTTCGTTCGTGGGTCGAACTGGTGACGGAGGCGGACACAATGTTATTCTTCTCGTCGGCCTCGACAATAACGCGATTCTTGCTGAGCTGTTCCTGGATCAAGATGACCTTCTCCGTGCCATTTATGATGAAGTAACCCCCCGGATCGAGCGGACACTCGTTCATGGCCTCCATTTGCGCATTGTTGGCACCACTGAGTCTGCATTTGGAGCTTTTGAGCATGACGGGCATTCGACCGAGCGGGACGTTTTTGCGAATAATCTGGTGTTTGTCTCTGATATACTTGATGTCCACGACAATGGGAGCAGCGTATGTCATATCTCGGAGTCGACACTCCATGGGAGTCACCTCAGATCTCGACTTGGCATCGTTGTGATCCTGGCGTCGAGGGCGGTCGACACGGATATCGGTGAAGCTGTCAGAGGGTGCGGCGTCATGTTAGCTTCTCGGGGGCTCTAGGACGAAAGGATGCTGGCCGCTGGAAACATACTCTAGCCAGAAATTGCTGTCGACATCGCTTCGTATCGTGCGATTTGCACGAACAATATCCTTGATCTCTTGTTCTACAAAGAAGTTGTATGAGTCGATGTGCCTGTCAGCCGGTCGCCATATGTTAACCATCTACCCAAGAGCGGCGGAGTGTGCTATCTATTTGGGAACGAATCAGGGTTGCACGTACTGTTTTACGAGGCCTGTTGCGGAAAAGGAAAGAGGGAGAAAAGGCGATTGGGGAGAAACAAATTAGCAAGATGCCATATCGAGCAAGGGCGGCAGCGAAGCACGACTCGGGTGAAGATGAATACGCACCCTTGACTTTGAGAAAGGCCGGCAGAAGCTGGAACTTGTCATCCTTGGTGTTGACAGGATCCGTGAGCTTCTTGCCGTTGTAAAACGGCTCCAAGAGGGCCTCGAAACCATCATCCACCAGCGGCATCGTGTCTGTCGCCGTGGAGGATCAGGAGAATCACCGTGGAGAATGCATTTACGAGCCCCGTGTTTGGGATGCTCGCGGCGGCGAAAACGGCTATGAGCGACGACGGGCGACGACGGGCGACGACGGGCGACGAAGGTGAATGCGATCGTGCCTGGAATTCCGCGACGCTATACATGCATGTGGTGACGGGGAAAAAAAAATGTTTGGTCTGGCCTGGCCTGGCCTGGTTGCCCCGCCGGGCACAAGCCAGCGGCGTGGTGGGGGACGAGACTTGCCAGGCTAGCCAAGTAGTAGACACTGGCACGGCAGCGCACCTCAAATCAGCTACTGGCTCAAACCACGTGCTGGCAACTCATCGGTCACGACATGGTCTGGTTCGTCCCAGCCGCCGGAACGTGGCACTACAGGGTCGCCAATGTCATACCAGACGTACTTGACACGATGCGGGATTCAAATCTTTCCGAGCTGCAGCACGGGATCCCATGAAGAGCTGTCTTCAAGAATGGTTTACCAAGTTTTTTTTACTTGTACTTGTAGTTCGTTTTCGTTTTCGTCCTTTTTTTTCCTAATATATATATATATATGTGTGTGTGTGTGTCCTTGATAAAAAAAAACTAGTAAAAAAAAGGTCTGGAAATCTTGTTTTGTCATGCTTTCTTGCGCCGCTGGCTCTGGGCAGTCCATCCACCATGTTTTGAGACGCAAGCACTATCCACAGTTCGCAGCGCAATCTTTTAGAACCGTGACCCGTGGCAATGACTAGTGCCGCCTTGAAGGACAGTGGTTGTGAGGTGAAGGACCGTCGATTATCAGAGCTGTCTTGTTCATTGTGCAAGATGGACCGATCCCGACGAGTCCTGTCCTTGAACCAGAAGATCCTCTACTGGGCCGTTATTGTTCTTCACTGGTGACACGAATTAGGGCTTGTATACATGCATATACGGAGTGCATACATATGTATGTATGCAAGTATGTATGTATGTACAATGTATGTACATACATGTGTATGTAGGTATGTATCATGCATGCGTCGGCGGCCGTCGTTCATCTAGATCCGGGACCAGTTGTGCGTCCTTGAGACATGCACTACACGGGCGAGGTCTGCGGAGGAGACAACTCCCTTGCGTCGACGGGCTTGTCGCTTTTCCTCCACAAGCGCGGACCAAAAGACGGTACAAGGATGGGAATGTTTGAAGTCATCTGGGAGTTGTCGTTGCGGTTGTGTAGATTGGTCAGGTGTTGGGTGTGGTTGTTGGTTCCCACTTGCAACCCCACACCGCCTATCGGCCAAATCTATCGACAGGTCCACTTGTCCCAGGCCACGTCCACGTCCAAATGTCGGTCAACGATGAGCGACGGGGAAATGCAGCAACGCAGGAAAGGGATGCTTTCACGAGAGGCCAGGGCCCTGCGTCGAGGCATGCATACAACATATGTATGAATGCCCATGCAGAGGCGGGAGGTGACGAGACGACGACAACGGGTGTGTTGTTCAATACTTACATACATAGGTATTTAGAATGAAGTCAGGTACGTGAATACAGGTAGAACACAGACACAACGGTTTTCGGCTGGTACCTAGTACTTGGAAAGGAACCGCAAAGTACCTAGGCAATACAGGAAAGGCTCGTACTTGGTACATAAAGCAGATACCTAGTACCTACCTAGATAAGTACCCGGCATCTGAGACACCCGGAAAAACCCTTGCCCCAAGTTGATGTGTCACTTTGGAGTTGATTTGTATTTCACAAACGTGTCAAGGTGGATTTGGAGCATACCAAGCCGCGGGGAGACGAAAGTACATACTGTACATACCTGTATGAAGCATGCTCCGCTTCGCAGTGCAGCTCGACGGAGCTTGTCGAGGCTTTGTCAGCATTCCCACTTTCGGTCCAGACAGGGACGTACATGATTGCTATTGTCTCCGTCTGCTCTCGTGGATGACTGCGAACAAGAGACAGCGATGTGGTATATGGTTCTGGCTCTGCAGATGATGATTTGACTCGGAAGACGGATTCCGCATATCAGCTTTGGCCTTGCCCAGCTTCGGCCTCGCCCATCATGAGGTTTTTTTCTCCCCTTCATGTTTTTTTGCCATGACGGATCCGTGCCGCATGGGACAAACGTCCCCCTTCCATTTTTTTCGGGTACGTCTTGGAACACGCACGTTTCCAGAAATAGACTGCGTGGGTGGAATCGGTCAACAGGTAGTAGGCAGCCGTGATTGATTGATTTGATGGATTGTCTTTGCCCGACCACCCGGTGACGCCATCGTGCCAGCAACGGCGGAGCGATGGTGATGGGATGGACCCTTAAACGCAAAGTGGGGGATGAGGGGTCGGTCGGAAGACTGGTTGACTCACTCGCACGATGCAGCCAATCCAGGCTTGTGCAAGGGCCTTTTCCTTATTACTGGGGAGATTGGGGGGACCTCGAGTATTTGCATCTTGTATGTATGCATGCCCGGCAGAGAGGCAACCAGGATCTGCAGGGTACTATTGTTGAAAGAAGGTGTGTGCTGTGGAGGGAGAAATTTCCATGCATCTTGGACTTTCGGGACACGAAAAAAAAAAAAGTAAAAAAAAAAAAAACGTAAAAAAAAAGGGTAAACGGAAGAAAATGAAGAAATAGGAGGAGAAAGAAAGAGAAAAGAAAGAGAAAAGAAGAGAAGAGAGGGGAGGGGAAAAAAGCAAAAGAACAGCGTTGAGAAACAGACTTCAAGGCACAGCCGTCGACTAAATCGCTGGTAAACGACTCTAGTCTCCAGTGCTAGTAGATCCAAAGCCATGTGGATTCCCGGCCACGTCATGTGCCTTGTGAGGCACCCGCAAGGTTCCCTGGCTTCGTACAATCTAGGTTCGGTTCGAGGTTCACGTGCGAAATGACTCTCGAAAATTAGTTTGGCGGTCGCATGAAGCCCATGTGCACCACGTACCTACCAAGGCACCACCACCACGCCCGTTGACCTGGTGCCATGATCCATATTGTATTGTCGAGCCACTGAAATGAGGCGGACCGGCAAATCGTCTTTGTCGCCGAGTATTAGTCACTCGTATCACCCCTCCCAAACGAGTATTGATCGAGCCGCCGGTTCGTGGCCATGAAGAGGGAGCACTCCTTCCCTCCCTCTGGCTGCTGGCTGCTGGCTGCTGGCTGCTGGCTGCTCGCTGCTCGCTGCCTGGTACCGCGGCGGGATGCCCGAAGGGGCTGGCTGGCGAATCTTAATGACCAACGGAGAGGCTGAATGACAGACAATGCAGGATCCATCCATGTTCTTCCCGCAGCCCAATGCCATCCGCCATCCGCCGTCCGCCATCCGCCGTCCGCCATCCGCCGTCCCCCTCTCGCGCACCCCACTTGCCTGCGCTGAAAACCATCCTTGCGTGGTCCCGAGAACAAAAGAGGCGGGAGATGGGGAGGCGTAGAAGACCCTGAATTCGGCCTAGCAGCCCGCCCAGTTGCCAAGTAACTTTCAATGGCGCTCTTCGTCGTATGCTCTAGCTTCCTTGATGAAGACAGTGGCTTCCATTCCACGTCTCACGTATGTACTGCTCCCGCCTCGCTTGTTGGGTTTGTCTCTACCTTTGCCAAGAACCTTGCCGAGTCGAGTCAAAAATTCGTGCCTCTCTCCTCGTCTCGCCAGCATAAAAAAACACCCTGCATGGCTGAGCTTTTTTTTTCTTATTCATTTTCTGTTTCTGTTTCTGTTTCTTTCTTTTTTTTTTTTTGAACGCTGTTGATTGATTTCCCTCCTTTGCTTCGTCCGTCCGTTTGTCTGTCGAACCCCAGGCCTTGACAACAATCTCTCGGCCGCGACACCTCTATTCCGGCTTTCGTCCGGGTCCAACTGGAGTTGTGACACCCGGTTCGACAACAAGCGCTGGTGAGTGATTCGCTGAGTCGCTGCGAAATTGATTTGCCCGTCAGCGACAGGCGACAGGCGACGGTACGGCTGCGCCCTGTCCCATCTTCGAACCGCGGCCCAGAGTGGGAGAGAACAGGCAGGCACTGTTGATGGGCAAATGGCAACATCTTGTGGCAACATCTGGTGGCAAACATCCAGCCGCCTTTTGACCACGCTCCCGCTCCCGCTCCTTGCCGACTTGTGGGCGTCCCAGGTGCTGGTGCTCGGGGGTTGTCGAAGTCGCTCTCCCGTCACTCTACCTACCGTCCAAGGTGTCCTCGTCCTCGATTTGGCCAGCACTCGGTCCTGGAGCGGCATAGTGCCCTCCCTCGAGGCTTCAGGACGGGTGTGCCGCAAACCAACCAGAACGCCGGCCACCCGCCCTGCAAAGGAAACACCCGCCTCGGCCCTTTGCTGGCTCGTTTCATTATAGGCTTGCAACGGCGCGGCGGCGCCCCATTGTGTTGTCTGAGCCTGGACTCTTTGCCTCGAACACGCATGACGGCGCAAAGGGTCTCGCCCGGCGCTGATGTGGGACGCTGGGACGCTGGGACGCTGGGACGCCGACGCCTGGCAGCCAATATTAGCACTTCCTTCACCCAACCCACCCCGCCTCCCAATTTACTGCTCTTTCAACATACCTCGAGTATGTGTTGTTCCTTGTGGCTCTGACTGACCGTTGTTTACCTGTCTTCCATGTCTGCAGGTGAATAAAGATTGCGCATCCTCGGCCAATTTGGCTTGCTTGAGCCTTCTGTTCCCGTCACGATATGGATGACCTGCGCTTTCCCGTGCAGCAGTCGCCTGGGAACGAGACGTCGATGGCCTCATTCGTTTCACCTCGCAACAACGACTGCCCCCCCCAGCAACATCAATATTCCCACGACTTTCGCACCATGATGCCCCGAAGATTCACCACCGATTCCGGCCGAGTACCACCAGTATCCTCGATGAACACGGCTCTGACATCACCCTCACGTGGCCATGGCTTGGAATCAAACTCAGAATACAACAGCGTAAGTCTCGGTCTCATGCCGTTTCAGACCTCGGCTGGCGATTCCAGTGCTTCCGCACTGGCTTGAATCCAAGATGGCGAGGGCATGCTAACTTGTCTTCGTCGTTAGGCCATGCACAAAGTACAGCTGGTAAGTGGAAAGTTGCAGACGAGAGCCGGTCCAGGCACAACGTTTTTGCACCAGAGCCGCCTTCTCCTCTGACTGATTGTCCTGCACGATGGAATTGCATTGGCACTAATACGCCGCCCTAGATTGAGGCAAAGAAACTCGAGTTTGAGCGGATTCGAGAACAGCGAAGACGCTTTGAGCTGGAGATGCAAAAACTCGACCAGCAGCAACGCAGAGAGGAACAGGAACTGGCGCAGATGGAGGAAGAAATCCGAATTGCCGGACACCAGTCTGAACCCACCACGCCCCCAGACTATCGCGATAATCCAACAGGATTCCCCTCGATCTTTTCACGACCAAATCGTTATTCGACTTCAAGCCTCGCCTCCCCCCCCGGTTTCAATCGTCCGGCACGATCTGGCTCCCAATTGACACCTGCACCGCCAGGACTGGGACAGTCTCAGTACGGCTTCAGCGAGACGTCGATGCCTTCGAGATCAGACCCAAATACCCGTCGTAACAGTGGTGACAGGGATAAGGAGGAAGCGGTTCGACAAGATCCTACCAGTCATCGATCTTACAACGCGTAAGTGGTTTGCTTTTCCTGCTCACAAGCCTTTCAAGGACGTCGGCGAGCACAATGGCGGATCGTTCTGTTAGTCATTCGTCGTAATGCACATACATAAATACATACATACATACATACATACATATATATATGTGTGTGTGTGTGTGTGTATGTATGTATGTATGTACTTTGCGTGCGGCAGGTGCACAAGAGGAATTAGGATCAAAGAAAGCACTCACTTGCTTAATTCCTTGTTTGCAAATTCTGTGTGGTCGGAAGCCTCATGCTTTTGCAATCTATCCCCGAGCTGGGCATCTTGGCCACACATTTGAGTTTTGCTGCGTCTGTACATAAGATTCAGCTGTATTGGTCATTGGTCTTGCAGTCGGATTGTTTTGGTTTTTCTTCCTTCATGTTGTGCTGCTAGTGTTGTCGCTAACAATGGCGTCTATAAACAGGGTCAGTCGATACTCCTTGCCTGTGACAAAGTCAAGAAATGGTATGTACGAGATGAACTTGGATCAGACCAACACGACACGATTTCTCTTTGGTGATGAGGAGCCTCATGCTCAGTTTGGGCGCCAAACACCTGACGATCATTTTCCGACCCTGGTGCGGTGCGATGACCAAATGGTGAGTGAATGAAGAAATTCCCGCTTTGCGTGACACAAGACTGCTGCAGTCGTTTCCATGTTGTTGTTTTCCTTTTTCCTTTTTTCTTTTTTTCCCCTTGCGAGTCGCGTCGGGGACGCTCGTGACGATTACGGTGAGTTCTGTCTGAGGGGAAGAGCCGTCGAGGGCGGCCGGCGACGGCTGGCGACTGCGTGCGTTGAGCTGTCACCTCGAGCTGTCAACTGTCAACACCTGGGCGATGGCGATTTTTCTGAACAATGAGGAGCTGCCCTCGCCCTCCCCGGCCGGCCGCTCGATGCTTTGCTTCATTGTTGCGTGCGCCCTCGTCTCGTCTCTTTCGGCCCTCGCTCGTTCGTTTTTTTTTATTAAAAAAAGGCAGCTTTCGTGCTACGTGGCTTGCCATTCCAGTCGCAACTTGGCCATAAGTTCTACCGAACTTGTGTGCCACGCTGCTCTGCATCCATTATATCTCCTTCTCTCCTTTCTTGTGTCGTTCTGTCTGACTTTTTTGCCGTCTCCCTCAGCTTTCTGCGTCTTCGGCCGCACTCGACCTTGCGTCAACTCCGTCGCCTAATCCTGAAAAGTCCAACGGCTGGAACCGCTTTAACCGTCATCGCCAGCAGCAGAGCATGTCAGCCATTAACGGGCTTTCCTCACCCAATATCGGCGACCACACGGCCATGGCCGGTAGACCGCACTCTCTGCGCCACTCTCTCGACCTCAAGTACATCTCCGAGAGCTCAGCAGAACCGTTGTCCGTGGCCATGTCGCCTCAGAACAGCCACATGGCTTCACCTCCTCGCGTTCAGAGTTCGTACTCGGCCAACGATGTTCCTACGGTCCAGAGTTCGTCTGGAGCATCAGCCTTGTCTGGCAACGCCAATCACCACGCCCAGCAGCATTTTCACAACCACAACGCCAACATGGGTCGCATTCCTACTGGCGCAATGCCCACTCGCCATAGTCGAGAGCTCTCGGGCGACAACGGCATCAACGCTGGCCGTGAACAACCAAATGGCTACCAGTCTATTCAGTCAGCCCTGCAAGCAAGTGCAGCGCCTTTCGGACCCGGCCTGACCAGCGCGGCCCAAATAAACTCGGTGGCGGCGGCATCTGGGCTGGCTGCAGCGGTCAACACATTCGACAACTTTTATTCTGCAAACGGATTCGCTTCCCACCCCGGCAACCCTGCCGCGAGCTATGGCATGCCTTTGCTTACGTCTGGTATGCAGCAAATGAACATGAACGGCATGAACGGTGCCAATAGTGTGAACGCTGCGAATGGTGCGAATCATGCGAATGGTGGCAACATGTACGTGCCCCAGGGCTATGCTGGCTACAGTCCAGTACCTTACAGCCAAGGCGCCGGACAGTCCCGAGACAGCCAAACTCGGGTTATGCAAAATCGACGGCAGCTTGACAATGAAGGTTTGTAGTCTGAATCCCATCTCGTTTGTTGCAAACGCCACGCTAACTCTTGGCTTCCTAGCCATGTCTCGATATCAGAACATGCCTTTGAATTCTTTCCGCGGGCAGATCTACGAGCTATGCAAGGACCAGCATGGCTGTCGGTACCTTCAGAAGAAGTTGGAAGAGCGTAACGCGGACCAAGTGCACATGATCTGGCTCGAGACCAATCAGCATGTCATGGAGCTCATGACGGACCCCTTTGGTAATTATTTGTGCCAAAAGCTCCTCGAGTTCTGCAATGACGAAGAGCGCACCGCCTTGATTCAAAACGCGTCCGTCGATATGGTGCGGATCGCCCTCAATCAGCACGGGACACGAGCGCTGCAGAAGATGATTGAATACGTTAGCACTCCGCAGCAGGTGCATCTCATCATTAAAGCCCTTCGCCTCCGTGTGGTGGAGCTTATCCAGGATCTTAATGGCAATCACGTTATTCAAAAGTGCCTGAACAAGCTTACTTCTCACGATGCCCAGTTCATCTTCGACGCGGTTGGCGAACGCTGCATCGAAGTGGGCACTCACCGGCACGGTTGCTGTGTGCTGCAGCGCTGCATTGATCACGCCTATGGCGAGCAGAAACCAAAGCTCATCAAGCGCATCACGGAGCATGCTCGAATTCTTGTGCAAGATCCCTTCGGGAACTACGTGGTTCAGTACATCCTTGATCTCAGCGAACCAAGCTTCACCGAACCACTCGTTGCGACGTTCCAGGGCTGCATCGTCCAACTTTCCCGTCACAAATTCAGTTCCAACGTCATTGAGAAGTGCCTGAGATGCTCACAAGCCCAGTCCAAGGACATGATTGTCGAGGAATTGCTTGCTCCCCAAGAAATGGAGCGCTTGCTACGTGATTCCTTTGCAAACTACGTTGTGCAGACTGCTCTCGAGTTTGCTACTCCTCAACAAAAGCACCGCTTGGTCGAAGCCATCCGCCCCTTTTTGCCACAAATCCGCACGACTCCCTATGGGCGCCGCATTCAGGCAAAGGTTCAGGCCTACGACAACCGTGGAAGCGCGGCCACGAGCGGGCAGGTGACTCCTGCAGACAACACTCAGGGTCAGATACCTCTCCGTCAGGCCCACAGCCGTGGCATCTCTACGGGAACTTCTTCGATGGCACCAGCCAACGTCATTGCGACGGGAGGAATGACCTCCCCAGCTGTTCATCAGAATGGTCGACAAAACTCCTCCTCCTCCTCCTCCTCCTCCTCTGCTTACCCAAACAATTCTATTATGACAGTTCCTGCTCCTCCCGGACGCAACGCTGCAGCGCAGTCTCAAAGCTACCAGCAGCAATCTCAGTTTACTCCGAGAGCGTCAGAGACTTTTACTCCATCGCCTTCCGCCAACGCATCCGGAGATGCCAACGGCGAGCCACGCTGGGTGTGACGAATGATGTTCCCTTGACTATCTTGCCCATCTAAACACAGGCAACCTGTATCAACACCTCTCTTTACGTCTTCATGCAGTCCGTGCCTATTCGAGGGCACACCATTTCTCTCATGCAGCACGGTTACGACACTGCCATGACTTCACGACCTCTTTTCTATTACGCGCCGTGATGGCCGCCACGAAACCCAACACGAAAAACGCCTTCACACTATCAGCTCATTCCTATGGTGACGATTCGCGGAGCACATGTGATGGTGCTTTGCGTGTATATTACAACACGAGGGAATAAACCAAAAAAGGAGCATTTAAGATCGGGAAAAGAGAAAAAAAGAAGAATAAGACTCGAGTGACAATGTCGCTGTCCGCATCGCTAGTGGACAGACATGTGTCAAACATTATGCATTTGTATTTTGAGCCTGCCACTTTCTTCATCAGCATAGATGATATCCGCTAGGTTGGCTTTCTTGACCACCCACCGGCCGCCACTCCTCCCTTCTTTCTTCTTTTTCTTGCTCCTCTTTTTTTCATTGTCTTTTTTTTTTTTGCGTGTTTTTCTTTTTTTTGCGTTTTATGCATTCAAATGCCTTTTCTGTTTTTACCCTTTGCTGTTGTTTTGCTCTTTTTCTTGGGAGCCTCTTCCTGTCTTCTTCAGAGTTCGAGGTATATGGCCGCTGCTTATCGGGAGTTTCCTACTGGTACGCGGCGAAGGGATGACCGAGACGGCCTATGTACCAACCAAACATGGCTGTTTAAGCCGGTCCGTGTGGTTTCTATTGCGGCTATTCTTCTGACATTCTTGATTACTCTTTACTCCTTCGTCTATAGGCAAATGAAACGAATCATGCGGTGGATTGCAACTGACAGGGCCGGATTGGGTAAAGTCGTTGGATGGTTTGGGGGTATCGTCTTGCTTTTTCTTTTTTTTTTTCGTTTTCTTTCTTTTAATTCATTTTGCTCCGTTTTGTTACATAGGGACCGTTGTGTGATCTTGGAAGACTATTTCCAAAATATAAATAAACAACTGTTGCTCTTGGTATCTCATGTCTTTTTCTCGAGGCGCCGCGTAGTATATCCATCTGCGCGGGACGTCCACACTGGCACATCAGCCTTGGTGCAGTGTCTCCGTACCAGATGATGAGGGCGGCCGGAGTAGGGTTCTGAACCCGTATTCCGATGTTGTTCAGCAGAAACACAGAGGACGTATGAGGTTTTTCTCCGTGAGGGGTGTTCGGCCCGTGGGGTAGGACGCCCGCATCGGAATAGGCGCTGTAAATGCAGGCGGCTCGTATCGTGGTACTGGTCCCGTTGGCGGCCGCCGTGGACCTGTTGAAAGAAGGGGAGAGAATAAATACACTCTCTCCCTCTCCCTCTCCCTTTTCTCTGATATGTGTCTTTTGTTCTG
>SRPY01000362.1:0-31485 GCA_018360145.1 Claviceps africana | reverse complement strand
TTTTTTTTTTTTTTTTTTTTTTTTTTTTTTTCCCTTCCTCCCTCGATGGAACATCTCGTCCGCCGGGCCATTTCACCCCAAGAGTAGACGCGTCTCCCGGGAGGATCCATGGCGCTCATGCCTGCCAAACGACGCAGTCACCGACCGACCGACTGGCTGGCTGGCTGGGGATCGGGAAGCAATTCTTGTACTTGTACGAAAACACGACTGGTTTTTTCTTCCTTCTTTTTCTTCTTCCTTTTTTGGGAAAAAAATAATAATAATGGCGATACAGAACATGCCCTTTTCTCCATTGGCGCCTTTTTCACTTTGGCAGACGGGAGGATGGGCTCTTGAAAATGCACGATTCCTTGGATACTGGTCTATTGGCGGCGATGGCGTAACCACGGGGGTCGCTTCGGAAAAGCAGACGCACTGTTCAGTGTCATGTTATCCAACGACGTGTATTGTAGAATTATCCCGCGCAGTAAAACAAGCCATCTACATACACATGTGCATGTGAAAGAAGACGTCCCCAAAGCTCAAGCCCGTGCCGCTGCAGTGTCGTTTCCATCAGGTGGGTCAAATAAGCGACACGTTTTGTGCTTAGTCGGTGGCTCGGGGAAATCAATCCTTTCCCAAACATGATAAAAAAAGGGGCAAAAAAAAGGTCCGAAAAAAAAGAAGAAAATTAATATTCAAAAATACGACAAATGGAAATCCAAAATGGAAAAGAACATGGCAAGCCATTTCCCAGACGCCAAACAATGCGGTACCAAGATCAGACTAATCAAGATTCGGGTCCTCCATGGTGCTCCAATCATACATGACTCCCCAGGTGCTTCATTCAATTTCGGTCAAAGTGGTACATGTAAATCCCCCATCATCAATCATGAATGCATGGTGCTCACATGTTCTCAAGCTCGCGATCAATCTGCCGGTCCATAAACGTGCGTCGCTCGCCAACCAGTTCAGTCTGCAAGCGCTGCTCTACCAGGGCGCGAACCTGCTTCTTCGTCACCGTATCAAGGTCGACATCGCCGAGGACAGACTGGATGGCCTCGACGATTGCTGTGTCATCGGCTGCAACGAAGCCCCGTTGGAAGTCAAACGACGTCGTCGATTGCATCGCTTCGTATCCCACGGGCGAGCGACTCGCACCGATGTGGCCCAATGTCGACGATGGTCTCATGCCCGCCGCACCTGGCCCGGGCGTGGCATTGGCCTGGCCGCGGAGATTGATCATGCTGTTTCGACTGCCCGGCATATCCTGATACGGAGAGAAGCCTCTCTGAATGTCGTGCATTTGCGTTCCCAGGGACATCATAGATTGTCTGCGCGCCGGTCCGCCTGCGTCATAATACTGGCCTTGTGCGGTTGTGCTTCGGTTCATGCCAAAGGCTGGTGACTGGGGGGCCATGTACGCGCTTCGTCCACCCACTCCTGTCAGGACAGAACCCTGAGGTGCGGCCGAATAAACCGATCTCATTTCGTCCATCTCGTACTGGTCAGGGTAGCCCGAGTCGTGCTTCTCCTGGTAACCGCCACGGCGTCCTGGAAGATGATTTGCCAAAGCATAATCATCCCATCGTTGCAGAGGTATGGATCGAGGATCGTATCCCTCTTCATCGACGGCAACGACCTGCTTGTTTCCTTTTTCTCCAATAACAATGCGTGTGTTGCCCCAGGAGAAGTTGTCCTGATTCCAGAATGAGTAGATGGGCAGAATAAAGGAGTAAATAGGAAAGGCAATGATGTAAATGACCATCCATCCAATATGCTGCCACTGCCTCTTCAGAATGAAGACCAAGGCCTGGAGGCCATATACGGCCGCCAACATGATGATGGAAATCATGGGAAATTGTCCCTGGTGGGTGGCAACCCGGTAAATTAACCAGCCAAGGTAAACACACGTGGCTGGCAGAATGAGGGTTCCGCAAAGGTCTATCATAACAACGAAGCGCATACTGAAGCAGCAAAAGCCACACATTTCCTTCAGACGCATTAACTCGACGAGGTTATGAATAGTCGAGTTTATCCAACGACGACGTTGGGACAACAGCACACTCCACGATTCGGGGGCAGCCGTTTTGCACTGAGCGTCCTGGATGAACTTGTAGGCCATAGAAGGAAAGTGCTTGGTCATGAGAGTCGTCAAATATCGGTCCTCGCCGAGCGACAACAAGTTCTTCTGGTGAAGCGTGTCTACGTCGCAGATGGCATATTCTCTGATGACAGCATCAGAGATGATCAGAGGCTTGCCCTTGTCGACGGTTCGAAGGCGATACATGGTGAAGCTTGAAAAGGAGTCAGTAGGTTAGTTACACAGTCTGAAAAAAAAAAAGGCTTTCTTGAAAGGGATCTCGTCAGAGACCAAGTCACTTACCAGCCGGGCAAGCAAGTAACGCTGCCAAAGAGAGATTCAAAGGCCTTGGCGAGGTGATGAGAGATGAAGTACTCATAAACCTGTATCATCGTCCACCAAGACTTTTCGTCGTTCTCCAAACTGGTTTCGCCACAAATGCCCGCAATTTTGGCATTATTGGCACAGGCCGACACGAGACGATTGAGAGAATCCTCGCTCACAGACGTATCGGCATCCACCATGAGCAAGTACTCGTATAGTTCGGGGTCCACGCCAATGATGTTGTTGATCTGATGGAACATTTCAAGCTCGAGCGGATTCATAGGAGCACGATGATGGACTCTGTTAAGAAAGCTCATGAGGAGGATCTGAGAATCTCGTTTGCCGCGATTGCCTGGTTTCGACTTGCTCTGCTCAGACTCCTTGCCGACCTTGACCACGACGACGTACGGGACAACGTTGCCCTCGTACTCGTAGAGGCCCGAGTAGACTTTGCCGTAGTTGAGTTGCTCATTGCCAGGACCGACAGACTTGAATGGCAAGGCAGGCGGATCAACCTTGGGATCCACGCCGAGAATATCAAGAACAATCTTTGGGGTTGGACGGTCATTGCCCTGCCCCACAATGACTCCGTCGCAAATAACAAAGATGAGCTTGCGTTTGTTGTCGTATTGCAGTGCGGTGAGAGAATCCAGGGCTTTTCGCAGAGACTCTTCACCTTCGGTATAAGCGGGGACTTGGCAGATGACAAATTTGTCCTGGGGCGAGGGTCTACGTTTGGACGTGAAACGAAGAGCGGAGATGAACTTGACCAAGATGACGGCGCAAATGATGATGGTAAAGGCCAGCAGAATCCAGTTGTTCACCGTGCACCTTGGAGTCTCGCGGAAATCAGTCATTCCTTGGTAGAATGCCCTCTGAATACACAACCAGCTGTTCATGACCTTGACGTGCTGGGTCTGATTGGATATCGAGTTTTGAATGAGCTGGTCAAGAGCCTCTTTAATGTCTTCGCCCGCGTTGTTTTTCCACAAGTCACTGACACTGGAATCGAGAAACTTGTACGAACCGAGGTCGTTCATAAGATCCAGAGTGTGGAAGTAGTCTGTAAGATCGTATATCATGTTCCCGTACATGGCCCAGGGCCGTTGCTGATCACCCGAGCCAGCGGACTTCACCTTGCCTTCGCTCCATACGAGATCACCTTTGTAATATTCCTTGATCTTGGGCTCAAACGAATTCCAATACCACAACGGATCGTGCAGCTTGCTATTCACAGTTCCGTAGAAGCCAGATTTGTGATTGGCGACGCCATACTCCAGGGTAGTGTTTGGTTGCAATTGGATCGTCTCCGAAATACCAAGTCCTTTGCAAGCCTGGTTTAGAGGTGGCTCAAAATACGGCGACAGGTCCAGTCCCGCAAGGGGCTGCATGACGTCTGCAGTCGTCTTCACATCTGTGTCGCTGTGCTGCTGACGCCAGAATTTCGAAATGTCATAGACCTCGCCGTGAATGCTCACCCAAAAGTCCGTCTCACCTTGGTGTGTCTTGACCTCGTCTCTGTTCCAGGCTCTGTCGAAGTTGGGACAGAGAAGGCGGCCAAACCAGATGATCCAGAAAACGATAAGTGCATTGATGAGGAAGATGAGGAATACCAGGACGAGTTTCTCTCTCCACGCCATGC
This sequence comes from Claviceps africana, assembly GCA_018360145.1. Taxonomy (NCBI): domain Eukaryota; kingdom Fungi; phylum Ascomycota; class Sordariomycetes; order Hypocreales; family Clavicipitaceae; genus Claviceps; species Claviceps africana. The sequence continues at coordinate 27,457 of SRPY01000362.1, read as the reverse complement.
GGACGTCGGGGCGTCTCATGCGACCTACATATCGCAGCACTGGTGAGGGAATCCAAAAGGTGAGCGCCCAGACGAGCCCAACCCAAACGCGGCGACCCGTTGATACCCGCTTGGTCTGCAGTCTCTTCTTCTTGGCAAGTTCGGGATCCATGGCTGAGGTGAAATCGCCATCCGCGCTGTAGAAGACATCGTCCTTGTACGTGTCCCCTTTGTTGCCCAGGCCATAGTCTCCATTGTTCATGTTTCTCACGACAGTGGGGCTGACTGACGGAGCTGGATTATGGTTGTGGCCAAAGTTGAGCTGGCTCTGGCTGAAGTTGCGAGCATGCATCAGTCCCTCATTACTTCCATTGAAGCTCAGTGCTCTTCCCTGAGGAGGAAAGTAACCACTTCCACCGAGGGAGTAGCCCGTGTCGAGGCCGGATCCGAAGGGGTTGGCACCAGTAGCTTGCATGTTCATATCCCTCGGCTCTGGCTTCAGATCCAACATGGTCTCAGCCTCCCACCAAGCAGTCTCTCGCATCCAAACGCGGTCTTTGCCGACAAAGACCTCGCCATTGCTCCAGCCTCGCTCCATTACCCAGCTTTCGATGCCGTCCTTGCCGTCCTTGCAACCCAGAATCGCATAACGGCGAGCAAACTCGTCCAGGTCAAAGTCTGCGGTAAAATCTAAGCGTCTGTTTCGTCGGTTAGCCCATTCCGGAAGTCTCCAAGAACGGAGCTGGCGCGATACAGCACCGGCCGACCACGCGGATGTCACAGACGGTAGCGCGGCGAGTTGCGCGGGGGACTCATCCGTTGGGTGCAAGGACAGATGACACCACAGCCGATTGGATCCCAGTACGGCTGGTAGGTCGAGTCGACCAGCCCGGCCCAAGTTGATGCCTTCACCATCAATTGGAAACAGTAGAGTTCTGAGAAAACCACCTTCCTCGGCGGCGTAAGCGATTTTTTCCAACACGACTTCTCGCTTATCCATCTCATGCTGTCTCTCCCTGCCCTCTGGTCCGGTCATGATGCCCAAATCAGGACCCACGTCGGAGACGGCTTGCTGCATTTCTCGAATAACCGATGAGCCGGCTGGTGATACATTCAGACCGTCTTCAACCATTTCTGCATTAATACCCTGGGAATCATCAAACACGGAGCGCATGCACAACGCTTTAGCCAGAGTGATCTGGGAAACTTCCATGACAGTAATGGAAACCGTGTCTTCAGAATCTTCCATCGAGGTTGGAGTTCTTGCGCCCCGACCATCTGGCGATTCATCGCCGTTCTGGATGCGGACTACCTGAGAGGCAATTGTCGCATTTGCCTTGCCGATGACCCAGTCGACCAGCGCTTCGTACAGTCCTCCGATAAAGGTCCATCGATCTTCGGTGCTGCATTGCTTCACTAGCGTCTCTGGCTCGATTCCTAGTAAGCCGCTGACGTCCTCGCAAATCTCCTCGAGCGCATCTGGCTCCAGATCGTAGTCCAGAGTATTGCCGAGCTTCAGAAGACCTGCGAGAGTGGAAATGAAGTTTCTGTGGGATGAACCTTTTACGCCGATATCCTTCAAGGCCTGTCGAAAGTCGTCGGCGGATGCGCCATCATCGGCAGTAGGTAGGTAAGGCGGGGGGCTGTAGGTGCCAGAACGTGAAAGCAAGGTGTAGGTGGAAGGGGGCTTGAGTCCCAGGAATTCTCTCTCAGCGGGAGTGGATGCGGATGTCAGAAGATAGTAAAAGACATCAAAGGCACGATAGCCGGACTCGGCGGGAACATTTAGCAGGCCATTGACTGTATCAATGCCGCCTTGAGACAAGGCCAGTGATGCACCGACGACGTTTCCAGCCAGATTCAGACTGAACGTCACGCCCAAAGCGGCATGTCGTGATGTGGACGGGTTGTAGGGGGTGACGCATCGGATGAAAGGCTGGATGGCGTCCAGAGCTTTGTAGAGAGTCGAAGGGACAGCAAAAGGAAAGCTATTTATGAAAAGTACCAAGACGGATGGAGCAGAATGGTGGAGTGATCTGTGAAGAAATGGATCGGTCAGCACCTGCAAGATCAGGACAGAACGAGGGAAGGTATGAACCGGAGTAGACATACCCCAGGATAACACATCCATCTTCGGCTCGTCGACGGGCATGCTCCCAAGCCTTGGAAGCAAGAGTCGAGTCGACGGTGGGATTTGGCTGTGCGGCAGTGAGCCATGTATGTACAACAAGGCTCGTGCTGGGCTCCAACTGATGAGGCTGCGAGGAAAGATAAATGTTGTGAATGGCATTCAGCAACGTGGTTGTGGAAACCTGTGTTGACTGAGGTGCACCGGCTCGCTGATTTCCAAAGCCTTCCGAGGCCAGTGAGAACATTGACATGCGGTTCGCCATGTTGGCGGAACTGGGCTCCGTGATGCCCGCGATGGGACCGTCACGACTGAGAGCGACTCGTACGATCGAAGGTGCGTCCGGGGGCGTGACGATTTGTGTGTGGCTCTGGGCTGTGATGCTCCCTCTTATCGGCCACGGCAGCTCAATGGACAAGACAAAAAGCAAACAACGAGTGAATCAAGATGATGGAGAAAGCGTTGAAGGAAATTAACGACAGAAAGGAAGCAGCCAAAGCGAGCGAGGAAGCGCTGGCGAAAGCCGAGAAAGATGGATGGCGAGAATCAACAAGGCAGGAGCCACAACAACCTGCTGGCAGGCCAGGCCAGGCCAGGCCAGGCCAGGCCCGGATTGAAAAGATGGGACATTGAATCAATGGACGGGACCAGTTGACGTGACCTGGAACGAAAGCCTGTCCTGCTAGTACCTACTACCGGGTACCTATCAGCATCTCCTACCGCTCACCTCGGTACCCAGATAAGTAGGTACGTACAGCAACTACAAGATGAAGGGAGCAAGTAGATGGCTGCATTTCCAACGTGTCTGTCCTGTCTGGTCTGGTCTGCTCTGGTCTGCTCTGGTTCGGTCTGGTCTGGCCGGTCGGTCAGCCAAAGCCGACAGACGAGACCAGACAAGACAAGGTGGGCGTGGCGCGGGCGGTACGGGGGGGGTTGGCCGAGGAGACGATGAAGCCACAAGGGGCACCGGCTTTCTCTTTTCTCAGCCCAAGTGCTGATCGCGATGGCGCGTGCAGCGCCTAACAGGAACAGGCCAGGCCCACCAACAAAAGTCCTGGCCAGACTCTCTGCAACCAGTGACCACATGCAGACATTGTTGTGAGCAGCGAGCAGCGAGCAGCGTCGAGACCATTTCCGCCGGGTAGGTACTTACGAAACGGCGAGGCTTGGTTATGCGCCACAGCCGCCACAGCGCGGCCCACCAGTAACCACTGACCACTCACAACGCCGGGCACACAGTGTGCCCTCGGAGCCATGCCAGGCACGTCGGCTCCACATGGCCTTGGAGGAGGAAACGGTCGTGGCCGCTCGTATCCCGAAAGGGTTAGTGTGGTGAGATGCCGCATTCCCTTAACGACAAACTCAACGGGAGGGGGGAGAAGGCGGGGCTCAGACCACGGAAGCGCGTGCTCTCTGCTGCGCCATGCGAGTCTGTTTATGTACTTGGCTGCTTAACATGGCGAGCATTGCACATAATTGACACACATACACGATACACGATACACGATACACGAGTGCACCTCCCCAATGGCCCAACGGGTAGTAGTCATTACACATTTGTGACATGGAGGAAGGGAGCGGGAGAGCAGAGAGCGGCTGAGCGAGCGGCTGAGAGTCAACACAGGTCGCCCCGAGAGGGACAGTCAAGAGTCGACATTGAAGGGGCAAGTGGCAAGTGCCGCGGTCGCAGTTGCCGCCTTTGACTCCGGAGAACACTGGCATTGGCACACTGGCATTGGCACGCTGGCATTGGCACGCTGGCATTGGCACGCTGGCAGTTAATCATGAGCTCATCATTTGCTTGCCGTGGGTTGCCGCGACGAGATGCTCGGCGCACCCGCAGCAATTGCGTGCCCAGCCGGTGCCGATCATGCGAGTGGTTCGATCCATGTACATATGTGCATACAATAAGTACGTATGTACATACATGCAACGACACGACACAGCGCCCGACAATTCTCCTAGTCGTGCTTGCGCTGGTAACACGCAGTCGGACCCATGCAGCCCGGGAATATTCTCAGTTCCATGCCGCACTAAAAAAAAAAAAAAAAAAAAAAAAAAACACGCACACACACAAACACGAGCAAGGATGGCGGGATGCCAGGGTGCCGGGTTGCCACTAGGCTCTAGCCCACGGAGGGAGGGAAAGGATTGGCATATTATTCCGTTTATTCCGTCCCGTGCACCAGGAGCACTTGGCCTCGATCTGGAAATCGCCGCCCTGGACAATCAGCATGTTTGTGGGCGCCCGGCAGGGGCTGGCGTTGTCGCTGGATGCAAGTACACATGTACATGTTATGTAGGTAGGTACTTACCTACTTGAGTACTTACCTACTTGACTCAAGTATAGAGGTACATGAGGTCCTTTCTGGCACTGTCTGGCACTGTGTTGGTGCATGTGTGCATGTATATGCAATGTATGATGCACCAGGCCGTCGTATTCCGCATAAAGGGGGGAGAAAGGGCACGACGCCTAGCATTCATTCCAGCAACGGCTTGGGGCTTCTTTCCCCCGGCAACCTGGCCGCTTGGGATCTCGGCAAGTATGACTCCCTGCTCCGCGCGTGGCAAGCTACCTACTAACCTACTGTCTACTACCAGGTAGGTACGTAAGGGATGAACATTAACAGGACTGCTAGCGGTACTGCTAAGGGACTGCTAGAGGTACTTGGAAGCATCTCATTGCGGGGCCGCATCGGACGCCAACCATTGGCGCCGAGGGGGCATGTGCCAAAGATAGCACCACACCAGTGGCGATCAGTGGCCCCACTGCCGTGTTGCCTGCCACAACGAGGGGTGGTCTGGTCGGGGCGGACATGGAGACGCCAGGCAATGGGCCGGCCGGCTAGCCACGCAGCCACGCAGCCACGCAGCCACACAGCCACCCAACACCCCCACCCAGGCCCTTGAGGGCCAGCACAGTGCCCGCACTCTAATGCCCTTTCCTCCGATGCTAGTTGAGTGCCCCAGCCAGCCCAGCCAGCCCGGCCAGCACCTAGTGCTTAGTGCTTGGTGCTATTGGGTGGGTCCCCGGTTCCCCGGTCCCCGTCCCAGACTGTCTCAAGCTCAGTGTCGGTCTCACCCCAGCACGCAGCACTTAGCACGCAGCACTTAGCACGCAGCACTTACAAGGCACGAGGCATCGCGCTGAAGCCTGGCCAACCCCCCTTGAATGTTGGCGGCATCGTCTGTCTTGTCAACAATGGAGCCAACATGCAAGGCCCGTCGCTCGCTGCTCGCTGCTCCCTTGACGCATGTACTACTTCATACATGCATACAAACCTCTCTCTCTGTACAGTCAAGTCTGGTGCACATTGCAGACACACCCGGCCCCATGCAGTGTGCCACCCGCCCTCCGTCCACCAGACCGTATCCAGGTATCCAGATCCAGGCTGGAGTGGATGGACTTGACTCCTGCCGTCGCTGGCCCAGCCTCGATCCAGTCTGCAGACTCAAGAGCACCAAACAAGCACCACGTGCGGACTCTAGACTCCAGACTCCCGACTCCCGACTTCCGACTGCTACTCGCTCTTTGCTACCAGCCTTTGATCCTCGTTCTTGATCTTCGTTCTTAATTTTCGTTCTTGGCCTTCGCCCTTGATCCTTCACGCACGCTCGCCTTGGGCGTCCTCGACGACATTGCTTCTCGTCCCGTCACGTTACCAGTCTTTCGCGCCAAAGTTAAATCTCTTCTCTCGTTCAAAGAGGCGGCGAGTCTGCCTCGTTTCTTCGCACCGGGCCGCCGGTCATCTCGAGTCTCGACGTCAAGGAACGGCCTTGGGCGTGTTTGCTCGACCTCCCGCGTGCTCTGGACACGACAAACTCGCTCCCATTTCCTTCCCCACGACGCAGTACTTTTTGTCGTCGCTCCCGACGCGATCCCACGCTCGCTGCATTCCTCAATTGTCTTACTCTTGCCGGAAAAAGTGACTCCCGCGTTGCTGGGAGTGCCTGCCATGGCATCGACACTTCCCCCCCTCGGAGGCGGCACTGGAGGGGCACATATGCAGCATTCGTTGCCTTCACTGCCGGCACATCTTCAATCAGATACGCATCTTACTGGCCATCTGGCCAGTCGCTTCCACGTGTCGCTCCCAACTGCAGAGCTGTCTTCTCATGCACTCGTCAGCTTGAACACGTACACCTCGTCATCCAAAGGTCCAGATGGAGGCAAGGCCGGCAGCGCCATGGCCGGCGCCGAGGACATGGCCCAACGTGCTTGGCTCAGACTGGGACACCGATCCGAGAATCAAGCCATTGTATTCCTGTACGACACGCCGAATCGCTGATTTTATTTGTATTTGTATTTTTTTTTTTTTACATTTCTGTATTTCCTCATTCCGTCGGTCGGATGTCCCTGCTAATCTCGTCCGTTCTTCTCTTCTTCTACTCAGGGGCGAATCTGGATCCGGCAAATCAACCATTCGCAGCCATCTGCTGACTGCTCTTTTGGACAAGTCCTCTACGCCCTTGTCCAACAAACTTTCCATGGCTGCCTACGTCTTCGATACACTCACTACGACAAAAACCGCAACGACTCCCACGGCCTCCAAGTCCGGTCTCTACTATGAGCTCCAGTACGATACATCGGCGACGACGAATCCCATCTTGCTTGGCGGCAAACTTCTAGATCATCGCCTAGAGAGAAGTCGTATTGCTGATGTTCCCACCGGAGAGCGAAATTTTCACATTCTCTATTACATCCTGGCCGGCACCAGCGCCGCGGAAAAGACTCATCTCGGTTTTGACGATGGCGTCGAGGGGTCCAAGAGATGGAAATACTTGGGCCACCCCACTCAGCTCAAGGTTGGCATCAACGACGTAGAGGGATTCCAGCTCTTCAAGACGGCCCTGAAGAAGCTCGAATTTCCACGAAGCGATGTTGCCGAGATTTGCCAGATTCTGGCGGCCATTCTACACATTGGCCAGCTGGAATTCGAGTCCACAAACAACACGAGCTCCACGGGTGACGGCAGCGGAGGCTTCTCTCACGATGGCGGCACCACCTCAACCACTGTCAAGAACAAGGATGTTCTGGCCATTGTCGCTGCCTTCCTGGGAGTTAGCGTCGGCGAACTTCAAAGCACCCTGGGGTACAAGACCAAGACGATTCACAAAGAGCGCGTCACTATTATGCTCGATCCCAATGGAGCACGCGGGCACGCCAATGAATTGGCGCGAACACTCTACTCTCTCCTTGTCGCATGGATTTTGGAGAGCGTGAACCAGAAAGTTTGCGCCCCCGAGGAGCAGATTGCAAACACCATCTCCATCATTGACTTCCCCGGTTTCGCCCAACAGTCCGCTACTCGTTCCACCCTGGATCAACTTCTCAACAACGCTGCGACCGAGGCTGTGTACAATCTTGCTCTGCACAACTTCTTTGATCGGAAAGCCGAGATGCTCGACTCGGAAGAGGTCAGCGTGGCCCCCACCAGCTACTTTGACAACTCTGATGCCGTCAAGGGCCTTCTCAAACCAGGCAACGGTCTCCTGAGCATCCTGGATGACCAGACTCGGCGAAACAGGACGGATATGCAGCTTCTCGAGAGCTTGAGAAAGCGGTTTGAGGGCAAGAATCCCGCCATAGAAGTCAGCTCAGCCACCGCCAAACTACCTGGCAGTAACTTCCTTACGGAGAACACTACTGCCTCATTCACCGTCAGGCACTTTGCTGGTGAGGTTGACTATCCGGTCAAGGGTCTCATTGAAGAGAATGGGGAAGTCGTCTCGGTCGATCTCCTCACCTTGTTCAACTCGACCAAGAGCGAGTTTGTGGGCAGACTATTCGGCCAAGATGTTCTCCAGACTGTGCCTCACCCTCACGAGAGAAGGACTGTTATGCAGGCCACTATCAGCTCCAAACCTATGCGCACTCCGAGCGTCATGTCTCGAAAAGGAGGCAGGGGGCGTGCGGTGCCACCACAACGTCGTCAGCAAGAAGCAAACCTCTTCGACGCTGGGAACGACGTGCCGGGCGAACCCAAGAGGTCTCAGGCTGCGAACAAGGCCGCCATCGATCAAGGCGCCTCGGGGCAATTTCTCTCGTCGCTGGATAACTTGCAAAAGGTCGTCACGGACGCAGGGACGAACACGTACTTTGTCTTCTGCTTGAAGCCCAACGATCGGCGGATTGCGAATCAGTTTGATAGCAAATGTGTCCGCACCCAAGTCCAGACATTCGGCATCGCAGAAATCAGTCAGAGGTTGCGCTCTGCTGATTTCAGCTTGTTTCTGCCCTTCGGCGAGTTCTTAGGCATGGCTGATGCCGAAACCATTCTGGTTGGCAGTGAACGGGAACGCGCAGAATTGGTCATTGAAGAACGACGTTGGCCAAACAACGAGGTGCAGGTCGGCTCAACTGGTGTTTTTCTGAGTGAAAGGTGCTGGATGGAGGTTGCGCACCTGTCCGAGGCTTCCAGCGGCGCGGCTCGCTTCCCTCGGCCTTCTACGGACGGGTATGGCAACGAAGGAGCTACCCCAGGAGAACGTGATGCGTTTGCCGCGTCCAAGGAACAGCTCTTGTCAGGAGGCGACATGCCGCTGATGTATGGAGAGAAGGGAAAAGCTGGCTACTTTGGCTTCGACGACGCTCGATCCGAGGCTGGGATCTCTGCTCTGGGCGGCGGAGACATGTTCAAGAACTTTGATACCCGAGAACAGATGGCAGAACGGGGCAACGAGAAGAACCTTCAAGAGATTGAAGAGTACAGGGACTCGCCCAGTCGAAAACGTTGGGTCTTTACGGTCTTTTTCCTCACGTGGTTTATCCCCGATTTCCTCATTCGCAAACTTGGACGCATGCCCCGGAAGGATGTTCGTATGGCCTGGAGAGAAAAGGTTGCCATCAACATGCTGATTTGGCTCATGTGCATGATTGCCGCCTTCTTCATCATCGTTTTCCCCATGCTCATCTGTCCGAAGCAAAACGTCTTTAGTGCCGCCGAACTTTCCTCTCACGACGGGAAAGATGGAAATACGGCCTACGTGTCGATCCGCGGCCATGTCATTGATCTAGGCTCATTCGTCAACACTCACTATCCACCTGAACCTCTCGTTAGCAAGAAGAGTATTCTCAATTATGCTGGCAAGGACGTCAGCGCACTTTTCCCCGTTCAAGTCTCGGCTCTGTGTCAGGGTGTGGATGGCTCCGTGAATCCGCAGGTCACCCTTGATTACAAGAACACAAACATCTCCGGATCTCCCACCCTGATCAACTCACAGGATCTGAACGCCAAGTATCATGATTTTCGATATTTCACGAACGACACGCGTGATGATTGGTATCTTGAACAGTTGCTCTACTTGAAAGGCAACTGGGGCAAGGGGGCTATTGGCTATTCACCGGAATACGTGTCGACACTTGCTGGAAGGAATCAGAAGATTGCCATTATTGGAAGCAAGGTATATGACTTGTCTAGTTACATGGACAATCGTCGTCTTTTACGAGCCAAGGCGGGAGAGAAAGTTGAGGACGACCCCAAGCTTGCCGATTTTCTGGACTCAAAGATCTTGGACCTGTTCCGATCAAAGGCGGGCCAAGACGTGACAAAATTCTGGAACGCCATGATATTATCGCCCGGTGTCAAGGAACGAATGCAGACCTGCTTGGACCACCTTTTCTACGTGGGCGATGTGGACACGAGAAACTCTGCTCGCTGTCAGTTCGCCGAGTATCTTGTCCTTGCCGTGTCCATTATGCTGGCTTCCATCATTGCGTTCAAGTTCTTCGCCGCATTGCAGTTTGGCGGCAAGAATGTGCCGGAGAACCTTGATAAGTTCGTCATGTGCCAGATTCCCGCCTACACCGAGGACGAGGACTCGCTTCGTCGTGCTATTGACTCGGCCGCAAGGATGCGTTACGATGACAAGCGCAAGTTGTTGGTTGTTGTCTGCGACGGCATGATTATCGGTCAAGGCAACGACCGAGCCACTCCCCGCATCGTCTTGGACATTCTTGGTGTCTCGGAGACGGTGGACCCGGAGCCTCTCAGCTTCGAATCTCTCGGAGAAGGTATGAAGCAGCACAACATGGGCAAGGTTTATTCTGGTCTGTACGAAGTGCAGGGCCACATCGTTCCTTTCCTGGTGATTGTCAAGATCGGCAAGCCGTCCGAAGTGGCCCGCCCCGGCAACCGCGGCAAGCGAGACTCCCAGATGATCTTGATGCGGTTCCTGAACCGCGTGCACTACAACCTGGCCATGAGTCCGTTGGAACTGGAAATGTATCACCAGATCCGCAATATCATCGGCGTCAATCCGACATTCTATGAGTTCATGTTCCAGATCGACGCCGATACTATTGTGGCCCCCGACTCGGCAACTCGCATGGTTTCTGCCTTTGTTGACGACACCAGACTGATTGCCGTGTGCGGAGAAACAGCCTTGACGAACGCCAACTCGTCCTTTATAACCATGATCCAGGTCTATGAGTACTACATCTCCCACAACCTGTCCAAGGCCTTTGAGAGTCTGTTCGGCTCCGTCACGTGCTTGCCCGGTTGTTTCTCCATGTATCGGATCCGCGCTGCCGAGACTGGCAAGCCCTTGTTTGTCAGTCGCGAAGTCGTCGATGCCTACGCCGCCATCCGCGTCGACACGTTGCACATGAAGAATCTTCTGCATTTGGGCGAAGATCGATATCTCACCACACTCCTGCTCAAGTTCCACTCCAAGTACAAGACCAAGTATCTCTTCAACGCTCATGCCTGGACCATTGCTCCAGACTCGTGGCAGGTCTTCCTCTCGCAGCGACGTCGCTGGATCAACTCGACGGTACACAACCTGATGGAATTGATCCCCATGGCGCAGCTCTGCGGCTTCTGCTGTTTCAGCATGCGTTTTGTGGTTTTCATCGACCTGCTGAGCACCGTCGTGCAACCCGTCACCATTGCCTACATCGCGTACCTCATCGTTCTTGTGGCCACCAAAGGAACCGTCGTTCCGGTGACAGCCTTCGTTCTGCTCGGTGCCATCTACGGGTTACAGGCCATCATTTTCATCCTGCGTCGCAAGTGGGAAATGGTGGGCTGGATGATCCTCTACGTCCTGGCCATCCCAGTCTTCAGTTTCGGCCTGCCGTTGTATGCCTTCTGGCATATGGACGACTTCAACTGGGGCAACACGCGTGTTGTTGCCGGCGAGAAGGGCAAGAAGGTGGTCATTTCCGACGAGGGCAAATTTGACCCTGCATCCATTCCTCGCAAGAAATGGGAAGAGTACCAAGCAGAGCTTTGGGACACCCAGACGTCCCGCGATGACACCCACTCCGAGGTGTCTGGCTTCAGCTACGGTACCAAGGCTCAAGTTGCCGTGTCCGAGTATGGAATCCCCAGCAGACCCGATTCGACAACCGGGTTGATGCACCTCAATCCTTATGAATCCCGCAGCAACTCTCGCATGTCTCTGGTGCAGTCGGACCTGGGTCATCACCGCCTCAGCCAATACGGGGGTTCGCAGTTTTTCAACCCCGATGACATGGTAGGCCTCCCCAGCGACGACGCTCTTTTGGCCGAGATACGAGACATACTCAAGACGGCGGACCTCATGACTGTCACCAAGAAGGGTATTAAGCAGGAGTTGGAGCGTCGGTTCGACGTGCCGTTGGACGCCAAGCGAGCCTACATTAACAGTGGTAAGTACGCGAGTAACATGGTGGCGGCCGACGTCGATCAAGTTGTTGGTCCTTTGTCGTCGTCTTCTTGTTTCTTTTCTTCTTCTTCTTCTTCTTCTTCTTCTTCTTCTTCTTCTCTCCTCCCTTTCCCCTCAATTTGGCTAATTTTCTTCAACAGCAACCGAGGCTCTGCTTTCCGGTCAGCTTTGAACAGGCGCGAGTCCACAATGAGTCCAGAACAATTCATAGACCTGGTCCAATACCATTCAGCGACATTGACTGTGATTTATTACATTGTCGTCATTATCATCATTATTATCATTATCATCATCACTATTATTATTTATTTCAATTTCAAAATCCTGTGCTTTGATAGTATTCCTGGGTCTTTTGGTTTATGCTGCCTGGAGTCGCGGGACATTGGAATATCGGCTGATTGGATAGAAAGCGGATCAAGGACGCAAGGTCATGTATTGGTCAAGACGATTTGGATCTGATTCTGAGAGCCGGACCATGCATGTCTGTATGCATATGTGTATGTGTATAGATTATCTGGTGAGCAATGGGCAACGAGCGATGAGCTTGGTCGCTCTGAATAATAATTTGCGAAATCATTTCACTGGTTGTGCATATATGGATACTGAAAACAAGGGATTTGAACGTCTACTTGCTTTCGGATGTCCAAGTATTGGGGTGTGTTGTGGATAAAAAGGCCACACGTTTGATTTTGGCGGGATTCGTGCCTAGGATGTATAGCGTAGAAGACGAGAATGTGCGTTGGAGATTTGTTTCCATTTCTGCGTACCGTCTTCATTTATGAATGGGGCTGAGAATTATGTTTTCCTGTGTCTGGTTATGTATTAATGTGCAATATTATACTTACTGGCTTGTGTTTCCTATGCGTAGGTATATATTTATTTAAAAAGGACATGTTGAATAATATGATGTTATGAGCTTCACTGTCTGTGTAACTATTTATATATTTATTTGAAGAGAAAAGATGTTAGAAAATATTCTATATTTACTTTTGTATTTCCTTATTTATCCATGTATTGACGGAAGAGAGGAGACATTTAAGATGGTATATTCATCAGTTTTGTTACTTTATATACTTCTTATACTTCTTATAAACAAAGAAAATACTAGGAAATATGCAGATAAGACGTTTTTGTTTTCACCCATTATATGTATACATCGTTGTGGAAACAAGGACAAATATCCGCAGATGCATGTTTTCATCCGTCCCATACCACCACCCACGCCCAAACACACAGACGATTCCTAAAGTGCCAACCGTGCTGCGAGTAGTGGAGGACCCAGACTCTATTCTGGGAATGAAGACGCACGAATCTCCTTTTTTCTTGACCAAAAAAAATGTGGAAAAAAAAAAACTCCAAGCCTATGCTCATGATGCTCTGTCCACAAGAGATGGCCCACAAAGAAGAATTATGCCTTTTGAAACTTTTTAAATGCAGTTACTTTAATTAAAAAATAAAGAAGACTTGACTCATTTTGAGCATAAAAGTCTAGATTTTCAGAATGACTCCTACAATATTGTCTTTAATACTTGTTCGACGCCCCCGTTGCTCCACGCACACACTTTGTCTTGATCGCACGTCTGCCACGCTCGTTTCATCAGTGCCTCGTAGACGAGCACGTCGTCTTGCACGTCGCATGCCGCACGGCGGGCATCCAGCCAGTTGATGAGACCGAATCGCGTCACCAGCGTCGTGCTGCCCGACTCGATGCACGTCGCTCGGTAGACCAGCCTGAGCAGTCGGGTGCGCAGAGCCAATCTCAGATAGGGATTGCTGCCGACGGAGAGGATCTTCTCAAACCAGCGCTTCTTGTGGAAGACGCCGAGGTCAAAGGGCGTCCTCAGGCTGTCGAGGAGATAGGCCAGCAGCCAGGTCAGTTCGGCGTAGTACTTGTCGTCGTCGGACGGCGTTCCGTGGAGGATATCGTGAGCGAGGGGTAGTTTGTCGGCACGCCAGACCGGACTGCGTGTCAGGTAGGAGTTCACCTTGGGGAAGAGCGGATGCAACGGGTTCTTGAGCACGTCGAGGCCGTGGATGGCAAAGGCAGTAAAGGCAGACGGGACGGGGCCATGGTCTACGAGCGCCTTGGACGATTCGGCCACTTCGGAGAGGAGGAGCCATATTTGCATCTTCTCTTCATACGACGACTCCTTGATCTGGACGGCCATCTTGAGAATGCCCGTGAGGGCCTCTTTGCGCAGGTTGATGTGCTCCGAGGTGAGCAGTCGGATCAGGCCCGCGGCGTACCCGTCCTCCACCATATCTTCCACGCTTTTGGACGCCCATCTTGCAAGAACCGTCGCATCTTCGGCCGGCGATAAGGGCGTATGGAGCATCTCCTCCAGCCCTTTTTGATCCAGTGTACATTTCGAGGTCGTCGAGTCTCGGGTTGTCGTCGACGTCCCACCGTTCCATTCTATGTGACATTTCCTCAGCATCTTCGCTTGTCTTCCACTGCCGAGCGCGGTCAGCGACGCGGTAGTGGATGCGAAGTGCCTCTCGGCTTCCTTGTACAGGACGGGCAAGAAGACATCACCTTCGCCAAATGATTGCACAGCGTTGAAGTAGAGTGAGATGAAGGTGGCAAGATGACCGGCTGTTTCCGCATCAGCTGCGTCGAGAGCGAATGGTAATTGCTCCGTGATGGCGACAGGCAGCAGCGAAGAGGTTCTTGTAGTTTTCGGCGACACATCGCTCGACGCGTAATAGTCTTTCATCAGATCGAGATACTTGATGGGGGAGGTGGCACAGCGACTGATACAATTGTCAAGAAATGGCCATGTACTCGTCATGCCCGCAGATCCCCCAGCATCAGTCATACACGTGAGTGCTTGTACCAGAGGTTTTAAAGCCGTGGAATCTGTCACCACCTGGTTCTCAACGGCCACATCGCCCAAAACAGTCTTCAGTTCATCCAGGCGTGTGTCGTTTCCGCCACTACACAACATCCTCAGTAAGGCACAAAAGGGCGAAGCAGAAGCCCCCTGGCCTTGTCCCAGCGACTCGAGCTTGGCGAACCATCTCATCCCTGGAGAATAGCTCGCAATGGAGACGAGATTTTCCAGTTCCATTGCACCGAGCCTCTTGTGCTCGGCTTCGTCATCGGTCCTCCCGTCAAGACGTTGCAGCGCGCCCACAAAAAAGGGCGACACGTCAAAGTTGGCTGCCAAGGCGACCCGAGGGATAACTTGATAGTAAAGTCGCAGGAGACGGCTCGTTAGAGTCTTGTGCAGGACATTCTCGGCCGGAATGCCTCGGTAGCATCGCACCACCTCCTTCATATCCGGTATTCGTTGACAAAACATATCGACAATTCGTCGGCTAGCATCCGTCCACATTGTTTTGTTGCCTTGAGAGGGACCGTCAAGCATTCTCATTGCTGTCGAGAGATTCTCTAGCGCTGCGACAAGGATTCGGGTTGCAAAAAATGATGTCAGATGTGATTGAGGAGATAGACAACGGATCAGCACCTTCTGATTGATCGGCCGCGGAATGATGTTGTCGAGGATGACCGAGGTAGGAGGAGGCATGGCTGCGTAGCGGGTCGGGTCACCGAATGAAGCCGGCACTGGAATCATCATGGTATCGAACAGGAAGGCGGCGTAGCCTATCCAAGTCATGGAGAGCTTTGGCTCAAAAGTGAACGACTGGTTCTTGTAGAAGTAATCGGAAATTAGCTCCGGAGCGGCGGTGAACATGGCCACCAAGAGCTTACAATGTCGTAGGCTGGACCATGGACGGAGCTTGCTAGCAAACTCGGAGAGGACAAAGTTGTAGACGGGCACCCCATCTCTCAGTTTGCCTTCCCACGGATCGCCCGATTCTTGATCGCACCCCCGCCGGGTGGACAATGCGGAAAACTCATCATCAGCCTCTTTCGGATACAGGCCGCGATATGGATAGAGTATTCCCGAGTTGGGATCCGTGCAGGCGTGCAGTAGAAATTGATGCGCTTTTCCCGAAATAAGCTCCCTCTCGTCTGCGGTGGCTGTGGCGTGAGCGTATACATATAGAGACAGAAGACGCATCAACATTTTGATGTTGAAGGCTCGGAACTTGACTTCTCGGGGAATCTTGACATCCATCAATACATGCGACTCGAGAGACTCGAGGAGCTCGAGGACAAGATGAGGAGGGTCGTTCTTCATCATGTAAGTCAAGTGCGATAGCAGATCCTTGTGAGAAAGAAGCTCCTTTCGGCCTTCGGAATGCAGATATTTCAGACAGCTTAGCAGGAACCGTACGGCATTGACCCTGACTGAGGTTTTTTTGGTATCCCCCTGGTTCTCTCCTAGATGGCTTGTTTCGAGATTCCGTCCCAGCGCTGTGAAAGTATAGGCCCTGGCTCGAACGAAGCGTTTTGCGTATGCACCCCCGTCCAAGGACACAGCCTCGCGCAGGAGGCGAAGTGTCGGGGAGATGATAAAACCCTTGGATTTCTCCGAGGCCAAGTTTTTCGAAATGGCCTTGAGCTGCGGCTCTTGCAGCAGAGTTTGGCATATTCCATTACCGTACGGCACGAGGCGTAGCGAGTCCGAGATGATGTGGAGAAGAAGGGCGAGAGCAACCACAACAGCCGACATGACGCCCTCATCATTGACCTGAATGGCAAAAGACCACATCTCCATAATGTCGGGTAGATGCACGGCATCTTGGTTGGTATCGTCTCGAGGCTTCACGCTGTCCAAGTAGCTCTGTAGAAGGGCCAGTTTGGGCCCGCGATCTTGGTCGGTGGAAAGAATGTCGTCGAGAAATCTCTTGAGCGATTGGAGGCCTAGTAGTGTCTCGGCATCAGCTATCGAGCGCGATTACCCCTCTTGTCTGTACGGCTTGTACGGCTTGTACGGAGAGAATACGGAATACGGACCGTGGCGAGCATTCCTCATGTCTTGATCAAAGGTCAGAAGCCCGCGCAGCTGTTCACAAGACGTAACATCCTCGCCGGTTGGCGCATCCTGGGTGAGCTTCTGGCGCTTGCGGAAAGCTGCAGCGCCATCTGCGCCTTGGGCAGACCGCTTGGCCATTTGGAGGTTTTGCGTCGAGGTGACGGACAGGCCGCCAGTCTATAATGCGACTCGAAGTTGGAATGTGCATGACGCCAATGGCAGTGCACATCTTGTCGGTTCTGCCGGTTGCTCTTTCCTGAGATTTTGACGTTCTGCCAGCAGTCACCGCAGCCCCACTGTCCCACTTTCCAGTCTCGGTTCCCGGTTCCTGGTTCCTGGCGGCAGGGCCAGTTGCCATAATATTTCACCAAAACAACATCGAACCGACCCATCGAGAAAATGTCGGAACTCGACAGACGTCTCACATCAGCACCACCTTCTCGAATCTACTGACCAGATCAGAGCCGCAGAGGAGCCGCAGACCAGAGCAAGCTCTTCTCCGTATTCGTGCGTCTGAGCGGCAGAAGAACAAGGACCTCCCTAATCCCTGTGAAAGCGTCCGTGTCCGATGTCAAGTGTCAAAAAGAACGTGACAATGCCGTGCGAACAGAGGTCCTCCCACCAGCTCAGCTTGTACTCGAGACGAATCCGGCGGCCGAGTACTTGTACTTTGGGTGCGCTGCCGAGGGGCGAACATGTCAATGCGTTCCTCGCGCAGGATAAAAACGAGCGCGGCATCTCATTGCCAATAGAACCTGCTCATCATGGCTCGTGACGATTGGCATTTGTCAGAAAGCATCGTTTTTTTTACATCATCGAACCATGTCTCTTGTGGCGGGACGCATGAACAGCAGATGAACGTGGCCAATGTCCGCAGACCACGCGGCCCTGACGGACGGGAGGACCCTGTGCTAAAACGCCCACAGACGTGACTGATGATGAAAGCGCGGAAATCAGGGGCGGATGCCATTCATTCAATGTTGACTCGCTGGGCGCGACGGACATCTGACGCTCTTTGTGGGTCTCTGCGTCTCCAAGGGAAGGGTGGCACCAGAAGAAAGCACCGCAAATAGCTCCAAGCGCCGAGCATGGCCTATCAACTCTCGCCATCACTCACCTTTCAAACCTGGATTGCCTAGGCCTAGCAGCAGGCCTAGATGCCGTTCATCGTCGAGCAAAGTCTTTGGTTGTCTTTATATGGAGCGACAATGGCCCAGACCGTGTTCTTGGCCCAGATGAGACTCTTGTCGATCCTGCTGCTTTGTGTCGCCCCAGAAAGAATATCATCTATTCCATGACTCTTCCTTGCCTGCATTTCAGTCGCCGTCTTGCCACTCCTCGAGTGTTATCCATTCTTTTGTTCTTTACCTTTTCTACTCGCTCGCGTCCAGTCACTCCCTGAACATGCTATAGGCATGTATCCAAAGCAGTATTATATATTGCCTGCATCATGAGAGGCTCGTTCCGCGCCTTGGAGAAGCCTCCTTCTCAGTCGTGGCTTTCAGCTATCATGGTTTGTTTGGGCCCCTTTAGCTCTTGCTTCCAAGGCGGGTCTGGTTCCGGTATGTGAGCCATTGCTTCGCTCCTGCTCTTGACCTGGAAATACACCAGCCGGCGCAACCGCAGGAACCCTTGCAATCATGAGGCGCTAATATTCCTTTGCCTTCTCCAGACCAGGAGAAACCTGCGTCAATGGTTACGAACAGTCAGCCACAACCATACTTGGCTCCTAGACCAGTTGGTCTTCCTGAATCCGAGTGTCAGATCGCCGGATGGAGAACTCATAAAAGCAACAAGAAAAGCTTCAGCTCAAGCCGTACAAGCTCCACTAGGAGGAATCGTTATTGCACAGATGGTCCATTGCGCCGGCCGCTCATTTCTGCACCATCGAATTTCCGTCACGTCGAGTCAGGGTCCTATCAGCTCGAAACCAAGACGCTGTCCAGTACGCAGTCATCGTCGAGCCTTGTTTTGAACAGTGATGTCTTTGCGACACGAAAAGATAACTCTCGTCCGTCGGAGCTTGGCATATACTTGCCGGATCCTCAACGTACATCGTCAATCTTGCCCCATTTTGAGTTGCCCGAAATCGCCACGCCAACGCCGCCCCCGGCTTATTGCGGTGGGCGATCACGGAAGGTCCGTTGTTTATCTCGGCAGCTCAGCTATTCTATCCAGCCGTTACACGCCCCCCGGAGGCAACAGGACGATAGCTCTTCCACCACGCAAGAGGGTGACCCTCCACCACGAATTCCAGCCAAGTCAAAATATCGAGGTCGAGCTCATAGCACCCACGAGGTTGATGCAATTAGAGAGCGTGTTGCGAGTGCTCTTATTGAGGTGGAGTATTTACAGAAGCGTATTGATGATGTTATCGAACGACAAAGTCTTTATGTCACTAGCAGGCCATCGACCTCACACTCGACGGCACAGACTACAAATGGTATGTTTTTTTTTTAAATTAAAAAATATTTTTGGTCTTGGGGCCAAGGAAATAAAGAGAGAGAAGAAGAAGAAGAAGAAAAAGGAAAGGAAAGGAAAGGAAAGGAAAGGAAAGGAAACATACTGTGTCTGACCCTCACCTCGCTTACAGTTGACATAGTACCGAGGCCTTCTATCTCGGCACTGCCGCCAACAGCCTCATCATTTTCCGCGCGTTTAAGTGCGAAGCGGAAGCGTCCGCAAATTTTGACCCTCAAGCTCAAGGCTCCAGGTTCTGCGACTTGTCAGAGGTTCGTTCACGAAGACAAAAGAAGGAGCAAACCTCGGACTCCTCGATGGGGGCAGGATGGTTCTCTGTCCCATCCTATGCGTCTCGTCCATCGTCCGCCTTTGCGAAAAAAGAAATCGTTCTCGGTCGTATCCACATGGTTGTTCTCGGACCAACAGTTGACAAAGGTCAATTTGGAACCAATCAAGCGCAACGAACTGAAGTCGGCAAAGGGCAAGCATGGCTTTTATCAGATTGTATCCGGACCACCCGGTCGGCGCAGCTTCGAGTCATTTGATAGTATTTCGACCTGGCATACCGAAGACGAAGTGTGGTCGCCGGGGAGCAGAGCAAGATGAGACGAAGCCGGAGTAACCGTTGTAAATTACGGCAACATTTGGCAAGCTTGGCGCACGGCTTGGAAAGTTATAGGTCAAGCTCGGCGTCTGCGTCCAAGGCAGGGCCTTGCAGTTGAGTTGTCCTGGAAGGACCTGTAAATCAAGCAGATGATGGCACTTGGAACATGCGTATGTACGTATTTCTTGCGGGCAATCACGATCAAGACTGCGGGGGACCATAGAAACAGGCTTTCTTCGCGTCGGCACGAAGAGCTAATACACAGATGGGAAAAGTGTTGACGAAAGCTACCAGTAAGGAGCACATGGTCATGAGACTCGACGGTCGGTGGCGAAGAGGAAACCGACATGTCTGGTCGAAATAGACCATGAATGAGATACAGCCCAGGCTTGGTCTTCGTATGTAAGGATCAAAGGATTTGTTGTGTTGTTGACTGGAGTGCATGGCTCATGGCGTTTGCTGCTCGAAGAGGAGGACGGAAGCATGTTTGATGACGCCGAGGCTACTTAGTAGCTATCGGGGCACTGGGTGTGTATGAGTTGTAAGTAAGTACCTACCTACTTGTCTTATGGTGCTTAAGTACCTACTAGGTACCTAGGTAGGTACTTGAGTACCGGGTCAGTAAGAAGTAGGGGAGGAAAGTACCAAGTAGGTAGGTACTTACATAGAGGCGGCCCCAGGCGGATCGGCCTGGCCTTGTTCCTGGGCTGTGGCGCACATGCATGGGGCGCATGGAGCGCATTGTCCGTCAAAGTCCATCCGAACAGGATTCATTCACAGCAACGCATGGAATCCCACCCTCGCATTACTTTTATGCGGAACCGCCGCCGCCCGTTGTGAAAAGCAGCGAGACTGCGAGACTTTCGAAAAAGACGCGTCGCCCCTTATCCATGTCGTGTAAACGAATATCCAGCATGATCTAAGGCCTTGTCAGGCCGTCGGGCTTCTCTTGGACGAATCCGCGTCTGCTCAGCTTCCGTCCTGCTGGATTATCGTGATCTGGATTGTGCGAATCCATTGGCCAATACCAGGAGAGTCCGCCAATGCCAACCCCGTTCCTGCATTCCGCGTTTTTCCCCCCCCTCCTTCTTTTCTCTTAATTTCATATGAATAATTATTATTGTTCCATTATCCACCACGTATAGGGCGGGTCGAAGGGTGGTGCCCTGTCACGGAGGAAGATGCCGAGAACATCTGGCTATAAATACAAAGCAATCCCGCTGCGTTTGACGGACCGAAATCATCGGCATCCCGTTCTTGCAGACCAACCTCGTCCCCGATCACGATTCCGCCACCTTTCAACGGCCATCATGTTGTTGGCCGTGTTTCTACTCGCCGGCCTCGCCTTGGCGTACGTGCCCTCCTCGCCCTCCTCGCCCTCCAGCTGATGATGTGTTGGTGCTAACATGTAACTTGGTTCTCAAACAGGCAAAAGGGAAAGAAACCCACATGTGTCGGCAATCCCGCGTGCTATTTCGACGTGCGCGAGCATTGGGGCCAGTACTCACCCTACTTCTCGGCGCCGCATAGCTCACTCCAGTCATTCGTGCCAATGGGGTGCAAGATCACTTTTGGTTCTGTCCTGTCTCGGCATGGGTCTCGCTATCCGACCAAGAAAAAGTCCGAGGCGTACAAGAACCTGATAGAGCGGATTCAAAAAGACGTCCAGTATTATGGAAAGGGATACGAATTCATCCGGGACTACAATTACTCTCTCGGTGCAAATGATCTCACCCAACATGGCAAGGATGAGCTTTTTGAGTCGGGCAAGAAGTTCTTCTACCGCTACAAGCAGCTGGCAGGCAAGAAGGCGCAGCCCTTTGTTCGAGCATCTGGTTCCGACAGGGTCATCGTATCGGCACAGAAGTTTCTGAGAGGGTTCTACGGGGCCAATGGTCGGGACGGCGGCAAGTACCTGGACAAAATCCTCGTCATTCCTGAAGCCGAGGGAATCCAAAACCCCTTGGACCACGGAAACTGCAAGGCATTCGAAGATGCGCATGATTCCGAACGTGCTGGCGAGCAGAAGAACGCTTGGAAAAAGTTTTGGGCCACCCCGGTCATGGACCGCCTCAACGAGCAACTGCCGGGCGCCAACATGACTCTCGAGGACACTATCAGCATGATGGACCTATGTCCGTTCAACACGGTGACGTCGGCCACGCTCAAGCTATCCCCCTTCTGCCAACTATTCACCAAGCAAGAATGGGAGGCTTATGACTACTACCAGTCACTAGACAAGTGGTACGCCTACGGACCTGGCAACCCACTGGGCCCAACTCAGGGCGTCGGATACGTCAACGAGCTGATTGCTCGCCTGACGAGATCTCCCGTCAAAGACACGACGACAACAAACGCGACGCTGGATTCGAACCCCAGGACGTTCCCGCTGAACCGGGTCCTCTACGCCGACTTCACGCACGACAACACCCTCATGACTGTGTACGGGGCCCTGGGTCTGTATAACAACATGAGTGCTCTCCCCAGCGACCGCGTGCCGCTGCGCAGGGAGATGGACGGCTATGCCGCCTCGTGGGTCGTGCCGTTCGGGGCGCGAATGTACGTGGAGAAGATGCGGTGCGGCGGGCACGGTGAGGAGCTCGTCCGGGTGCTCGTCAACGACAGGGTGGTAGCACCCAAGGGATGCAACGCCGACAAGCTGGGCCGGTGCAAGCTCAAGGACTTTGTCAACGGCCTGGCGTTTGCAAAGAAGGGCGGTCTCTGGAACCGGTGTTAGCGGAGAGGGGGGTTGGAGGGGGCGGAACCTATTGGAAATGAAGGAGATGCTGGATAGAAAGACGCCCTTTTTTTGTTTGCCTTTTGTCTGTCTTTTTTTTTCACTCTTTTTGGAAAAACGAAACACGCAGTAGTAGATGATCGAATACGCAGTAGATAAACCCAAATTAGAAGAGGTACCCGCCTACCCTTTTTACACACTCAGAGTTACTTATGTGATTAGCATATATAGTGAACTAGCTAGAGCTTACACTTTAATGAACTGAAGTAGAGAAGGGACTTTATCTAGGACTATAATTACACTAAAGATACAGGTTTAAGGGCGGCGCTCAGGGACCTACGAATTCCTACTTAAGCTTAGGCATATGTAGACTCCACTGCGTGATTGAAGAGGCTGCATGTGGGGTTTCGGAATTACTCACGACCCACTGCAGGTGCTGTACATAGGTGCTGCAAT
This sequence comes from Claviceps africana, assembly GCA_018360145.1. NCBI lineage: Eukaryota > Fungi > Ascomycota > Sordariomycetes > Hypocreales > Clavicipitaceae > Claviceps > Claviceps africana. Next base: position 4,553 of record SRPY01000362.1, on the reverse strand, counting down.
TGGCGCAGCGGGCGCGTCCGATTCGCCGGCACAGGCACTAACGCCGCCCGAGGTCCCCGTCGGCGGGCGCCATCGAATGCTCCGACAATAGCCCAGACAGCAAGCATCCCGTGCCGCGTCTAGCGCTCTAGCGCTGGCCCCAGGCCACCAGACCAGACCAGACCAGACCAAGACGCCAGTGACGGTCCCGGACTCCCTGCACGGCCGCTGGCCAGCCGTCACCGCCCTTGCCCGCCCCAAGCACCGCACCGCAACGCAAAACACCGCACTGCAAAACACCGCAGAGGGGTCACCCAGCCCTTTGCATCGCCATTCCGCAAATCGACCACTGGCCAGCATCCGAGTCGTCCCCCGTCCGCGTCTGCGTCCGCGTCTGCGTTTGCGTCTGCGTCCCGTCGAACCACCCGACACGCTTCTCCCCCGTTGGCCACCCTTGCGCCCTCGGAGCGCAACGTCACGAGTCCCCATTTCGCGGCGCAGTGCGGCTTCGTTTGCCCTCTTGCTTGCTTCTCATCGGCAGGCCGGCCTGAGGCCAAGGCTCGGCACCGCGTCCTTTGTGGGCGACTAGATAACAAAGGATAAAGAAGAAGAAGAAGAAGGAACCGCTTCAAGATGGTCTCGACGGTGGGGGGCATCGTGATTGCTCTTGTTGTTCTGCTCGTTGTGGCGGCGGGTGGATGGGCTGTTTTTACGCAAATACGCGCGCGCAGATTGGGCGTGAGTTTTCTTATTTTTTCCCCTTCGTCCTTCCTTCCTTCTTATACCTTTTTTTCTTTCTTCTTCTTCTTCTTCCCCTTCCTTTTCTTTTTCCTTTTTCCTTTTTCCTTTTTCCTTTTTCCTGTTCCTGCTTATTATTATCTTATATCATCTATAAACTTTTTCCATTGACGCTTCCTTCTTCCCCCCATCACAGCTGCCCGTGCCCAGTCTCTCTTCCTACCTGCCCTGGAAACGAAGCGAGAATCCCTATGGCCCGCCCCAGCCCGCTCCAGGCGGCGTCGTCGGCTGGTTCAACGACCAAGTACGCAAGGTCAAGAACCGGAACAACCGCTCCGCCGCCGGCGCATACGAGGAGCCCCTCCACGGCGCCGACGGCGCGGCCGGGCGACGCGGATTCGGCCCGCTCGACCCCGACGAGGCCTGGGATGCTCGCGTAGGCCATGAGGCGGACGGGTACGGCTACCTCGAGGAGGCCGAGCTGGGACGACGCGGCCCGACCGAGTACGCCGGCGGCGCGAGCTACAACTTGGACCTCGCCGCCACGCCCGGCACTCCGTACGATGAGCAAGAGCGCCGTCATGGTCTCCGGGGCCGCGACTTGAATCCCTTTGACGACGACGCCGTATCGAGTCTGCGCGGCGTGAGCCCTCGGCCGATCGACACCGCCGCGGCGCAGAAGCAGGAAGCAAAGGCGGACAAGCCGGGCGACAGTGCGGGCACCAGTCCCACGAACAAAAGGTCCGCGGCTCCGACGGATGGCGTATGAGCACGCGGGTGACCGGGAACCCCTTTTTTACTCCTGGGCGAGACGGGCTCAAGGACGATGATTCCATCGTTCACACATTTTTGCCAAGCTTTTTCTTCGTGGGGAAAACTATGGAGGAAGAAACAAAAAAAAAAAAAGGTGCAAAGTTGTCATGGTTCACACGTCAGCCGGCCGACGATGTCCTCGCGACCGCGCATATGCTTCTCCCCCCCCCCTTCAACACAGCAAAGAAGAACGGATAAAACCTCACCCTCCCCCGCAGCTGAGTCATTGTGCTAGGATGCGTGCAACTACGTCATATTGTAGGCGAGGGCGGGTTGGGTTCAGTTGGACAAATTGGCGGATGTACATGTTGCAGGTACGTACATGCAGCGGGTGGCAGGGTGTTTTTTTTTTCCGTCCAGGACAGCAGTTGATGGCCGTCGGGCAGGTTGACGATGACTTAGGGTTGACTGTGCATTTGAGGCAGGCGTGTATGTATGTATCGCAGGTTGTGTACAAGAAGATGGCGTGGAAAGAGGTCGTACGTAGTTCGGAAATGTTTTGCGCCCAAGTCGCGTGGCAACGTGTTTGAAGTTATATAGGGTGGTACTTGAAGTAGTTCCGAAACGGTTTACACCAAGTTTATGTGGCAAAATGTTGCGAGTTACCTGGACTTGGTATGCCTGCACAGGCGGGCCGTGCTTGGCGGGCGCACGTCATCCGGTCTGGTGGCTGCCCGCCCATTTTGGCCCCGCACCTTTTTTATCCTTGGTGGCCCGGCCGACATCGGCGTCCACGACCGGCGTCCACGACCGGCGTCCACGACGGAGGCTGCACCGTCTTTCGCGTTTCACCTCGCCCGTCTGGACTCGTGGCTCTGCAGCGGCATCATCCCCATCCATCACAGCTGAACCCCCGGACACGATGACCACACTGGACCTCGACGCCGTGCGCGATGAAATGGTCGCCGTGGCCTACGAGGCCGGCCGGATGATTCTCGAGGCGAACCCGGCGGATTTGGACACGGGTACCAAGCTCAACTGTACGTCTCTCCGACCCGGGGCCGCGCGGGGCGTCTGCGTACACGGGTGTGCCGAATAAAAGGAAGAGAAAAAAAATGAAAAGGAACGGAACGGAAAGGAAAGGGAAGGAAACAGGAATCCGTCGTGGAACACGTCACGCTAAAGCAAAAGCCATCCTCAACCCCCGCCGTCAACAGCCGTCGACATTGTCACCGAGGCCGACCAGGCCGTGGAAAAGATGGTCTCGACCAGACTGTCGTCCTCGTTCCCCTCCGTGTCCTTCATGGGGGAAGAGACGTACAAGCCGGGTATGAGGCTCGGTCCCGAACCTACCTTTGTAGTCGATCCAATCGATGGTACGCGCCAGTTCCCCCCCCCCCCCCCCCCCCTTTTTTTTTCCCCCGAAAAGAAAAGGCTCGCTGCTGAGACGGCCGCACCTCTCCCAGGCACGACAAACTTTGTCCACGGCTTCCCCAATGCCTGCATCTCGCTCGGACTGGCGGTGGAGCGGAGTCCGGCCGTCGGCGTCATCTACAATCCGTGGCAGGACCTCTTGTTCACGGCCGTCAGGGGCAAGGGCGCGTACATGACTCGCATCAGGGGCAGCACGCCGCTGGCGCTCCCGCTCGCCAGGTCGCCCCGTCCGCTGCAGGGGCTGGGCACGTCCCTGATCGCCATCGAGTGGGGTTCCAGCCGCGACGGGCCCAACTACGAGCTCAAGACGGACGTCTTCTCCAGGCTGGCTGCGAGCCGGGAGACGGGCGGCTCCATGGTGCACTCGCTGCGGTCGCTGGGCTCTGCGGCGCTCAACTTGGCGGCCGTGGCGGCCGGTCAGTTGGACGCCTACTGGGAGGGGGGGTGCTGGGCGTGGGACGTCTGCGCCGGCTGGTGCATTCTCAAGGAGGCCGGGGGCGTCATGGTGAGCGGGAACCCGGGGGACTGGGATCCCGCGCTGGAATCACGCGTCTACTTGGCCGTGAGGGGGGCGCCCAGCGGTCAGAAGGAGTTGGTGGAGGAGTTTTGGAACGTCATTGGGGACAGGAGGATGGACTATTCGGTATGAATGGGCGGCGTTGGCTGTGCATCATGAAATAGAAAACAAGGTCAGGTTGAGGGGTGTAGATGCCTACGAGTGTATACATGTTTTGTGTCCATCCATTCATCTGTCCATCTACATATGTATGTATGTACGTACATGTGTTTATATGCATATCTATCAAGAAAGCATACATGTATCCATGTGGCTTGTTTATGAACAGCGTCGCGAGAGTCGTTTGCTTCTCAGCCACCAGCCCATGTCATGCACTACGCCATCTTGCTCCGGGCCCTCAACGCAGCACCGTATTTCCACAGCAAAAACGGAGCCGGCCAGCCGACGACAATGGCCAGGCCGGCCAGGACGGAGCCGCCTCTCCCGTAGCCCAGCCTCTCGTACAGGCTCGGCGCAAAGAGGGGGAAGCCGAACCCGGCGAGGCTCCGGAGCACGGTGACGGCGGCGACGGCGCTGGCGGCGTGGCGCGGATAGGCATCGACCACGTAGCCCTGGATGCACTGGAAGCCGACGATGGAGCCGAAGCCAAAAACGGCGGCGCCGACGTTGGGACCGAGCCAGTGCGTGGGCGCCTCGGCCGTCCACGCGTAGAGGAGGATGCCCGCGGGGACGAGCACCGCGCCGGGCACCATCATGGGGACGCGGAACTCGGGCCGTCCGGGGCCGCCGTCGGAGACGTGGCGCCGCTTGAGGGCCGCGTACACCGTGTCCTGCAGCGGGGCGCAGACCTGGGCGCCGAGGAAGAGGCCGGCGCCCAGGGAGAGGTAGTTGAGGCCGACGATGCCGGGCGACTCGCCGTACTTGGTGGCGAAGAGGGCCGGGAAGGAGGCCAGGAGGAGGTAGTTCATGCCGTAGAGGAAGGTGGAGTAGAGCGACAGGACCTGCACGATGGGCTGCGTGACCAGCATGCTCAGCGGGCGGAGGAGCGCCCTCGTCAGCGCGCGTCCGGGCTCCGACTCCGGCTCCGGCCCGGCCTCCGCACAACCACCCCCGCCGGACGCCCCGGCCCGCA